>VYZR01055914.1:3292-46623 GCA_013400675.1 Oxylabes madagascariensis | reverse complement strand
TCCTTAAAGCTCCGTGAGTATTTGCATTATGGTCGGCATTACAAAGCCTCAGATGAAACACAGGCAATTTTAAAAAAACTTTTGTAAACCAAAAGAAACAAGGGAAATAGCCACGTGCCTTTGAATAATCTCACACTATGCTCAAGTAACACATTAACAAATGACCTTATGAGACACCATATGAATTACTGCTAGTCAGCTAATTATTTACAGTTTGAGAGGATGAAAGCACAGCTGGGATGATCCCAGTGGATTTCATTTTGAATAATGCAGTTAGCATCCATCTACTATCTTTCAGGTTTTCAAGGCTATCTTAGTCAAAACTAAGATGAAAGAGAAATCTGGGTATTGAAAAGATTGTAGCAGACATTTTAACAAGGACCAAGCTGGTTCTTCCAGGTTTACTTGGTGATATTGAGGACAAAAAGATAAGGATTTTCACAAGACAAATACTCACAGACCATTAAGGATCAACATACAAATCATTATTTGCCATTACCGTCTTGACCTTTTGACCACAAGTTGTAACTGAGAACTAAATACAGGTGTATCCACAAGGACAATAGAATGACTACACCTGAGATAACAGAACAGGTATGTTAACACTGACACCTAGCGTGAAAAGATGCTGGATGAATGTCTCAATTTACAAACGTATTCAAGAACCAACACTTTCATCTGCCTAAAACAAAGCTGCAGCATCTAAGTAACAGGAACAAACTTCCAATACTGTTAAAGAGACTGCTTTTACCACTTACTCCTTCAGTTCTTAAAACACATTGTCCTAACAAGCTAACCCTTACTCTGTTTTCCAGGTACTGCAGAAGAAAAATAAAATTTAAAAAATCAAGACCTTCAAATTATTATCTAAATTAGCATATAGTTTAAAAAGGGCAATTGGGAAGGCAAGCTGTGTGCTTTCTCTCACAACTCACGACTCAGGCACTTGTTTTTTTACTGCCATCCATCCAATATCTCCCTGCGTACATACAAGAAAAAAGAACTACTGAGGACTTCACAGGCCCAAAAGCCTGGAGATACTGGAAGAGAGCACACAGCTAATAGTAACCTATTTAATTTCCTTGCAATACAGTGTTCAGTCTAAACCAGAGGTGTAAACCAGCATGGAAAAAGGACAGGAACTTTTCCTGAAGTATTCCACCTGAGACCCTCTCTTCCTAATTCAAAGACCTGTTAACTTTTTCAAAGCTTCCCCTCCTTTTCATTTACAAGTTGCAGCTCTCTTGGGAATTCCTGTTACAGAACAGACTCTCTCTAAAAGCTGATTAAGCGTATTTGTGTGGAAATGCCCTGGAAACGCATGAAGGAGCTTGAGCAGACAAGCAGCTCTCACACATCCAACCTAACAAAGAAAAGCTTGTGTAAATTTCAAACAATGTGAAAATGCAAGATTTTTAAAGAACTTCTCCTGAAATTTAAATAACTTTATTTCAAACTGTGATATTCTGCTTTTCTATGGCAATTACATTTACTACTTGAAAATTACTATAAGGAATGCATCATAAAAAAAGCCTGAAAGCAAAATCTAAGAAAAACAGAACCAAGACTGTGTTTAACTATCCCCACTGACAAAAGGCACAAAACCAACTCAGGAATCGCTGACTTGGTGGGATGTTAAATCAACTCCCCAAAATACATAGCAGAACTTCAATACAGAAACAGACAACTCTGGAGACGTTTTTATCCCCCTCAAACAAGTACATCCAATTTTCAAAACACAGATATTTAAGAGAATTACAATAATACAGAAAATGGTATCATTTCATTCAGACTAAAGAAAAAATAATACACATTTCCTCAGTGAAACTAAGAGGCTGCTGGAATACATTATTTGCAAGATTCCTCAATACCAGTGTTTGAACAGAGATTTTTGATTTCTGAGCAAGATGACATAGTTCAAACGGAAGCCACAGAAGTGATGTGGAAGTTACTGAGGGAGATGTTGACTTATTTTTAGGCAGACTAGACTGTAATATTCCTTCTTGGCTGAAGGCAGGTGAAAATAAATTTGTATCATCCTATCAGTAACGTACTGATTTCACACTTAAAGCTTAAAACCTCTTGGACTCAGACAGCAGAAACTCTTTGTTACTTAAACTGCCTAAAGAGGCAGCAATCACACTTTGGGTCCCAGTTCTCTACTTTATTGAATACACAATGCTTATAAGCCTTTTCAGCTATGGAGTTGTCATTCTTGAGGGAAAGGGGCACTGCTGTAAGGATTGGAAGGTGATGCATTCAAAACAGACAGGATGTGTGCATTAGCTTCTGATTTGAAAAAGTAAACCCAAAGAGTGTCACCTTCAAATGCCAGAAATAAAATTTCTGACATTACTATATCTGTCCTTTTCCTCTTCAGAATTGATTTCTTTGTCATGTGTTTCTGCAGACCTTAAAATTAACATAGATCTGTTTATATTCACTACTGTACTTTTGCAATAGAGTCATCAGTGTCAACAGAAAACACGAAATACACTGGGTTATAGCAAGGGCAGTTTGGTGGATTTAAGCATCTTGCAAAATAGGAGCCAGAACAATTATCTATTCTACCAGGTATATGGAAACAGATGGAAAAGGGAAGAGTAGTCATAAGCTTTGTCAGTTCTGTTTCCTTTTAAAACAGAGAGCAAAGATTTAATTTCTGAGTTGTCAGCTCTTGGCTGAAATGATTAGGCTGAACTGTCCATGGCTACAGTCAACATAACTGTCAGTAAACTCGATACTTGCTTCCTGCAGGTTACTTAGCAACTTCTTTCACTGCTCTATTTGTACAGGATTTGATCATGTTAAGCCATAGAAACGTTATAAAGTTACATCATAGCACAACTGGCACCATCCCATGCTTCAAAGAGCTGTATTTTGGAGAAGCATTAAATTGAGTTTAGGTGTAAAAACTTGCTCAAATCAGCAATATTTTTGTTTTGCATTGTACTGAATCCTAAAGCTCCTTGCCAGTTTTGTCTCCTTTGCCTCTCCTGGTGGGATAGCTTTGCTCAGTGTAAACACACACACCAGTTTACTGTGCTGTGCAATTCACAGAGACAATCAAGTAAAATGGACAAACATGCATGACAGAGCACAAGACACAGAAGTTTTTACTCCATAGAATTGAGGTATAACACTTGCAGAGGAAAAACACCACCAACTTAATCACTGCAAAATTATGGTATTTTTTAAAATATGTCCTTTAGTGTTTTATGCAAGGAGACTTTTTTCAGGGACTTGGCAGATTACAAATGCTTGTGGCAGAGACATGGAACCCATTTTTCATAGGAAAACTGCCTAAATTAATAGGCCAGTTTAGGTTTGTTTTTGTTGGGAAGGAGGAAGAGCAGGCTGTTTGTTTGATGGAAAGTTGCTAAGGAAATGAATTTGTAGCCACAGGTTTTCTAAAAATAAAACACTATTTTTCACTGCAGAAACTCTGCACTTTATAAAGAACAAATTCACTCACTCACACATAAAAAATTATCATAGAGTTAGACATATATGACTTTAACATCAATCTTTATAAATCCCAGAAGGCTTGGGGTACAGAGTGGGAAGAAGAAAGAAATGCATTTTCATCCCTTAGATGCCTCAATCTTTCAAGAGTGTGAATATGAACAGACTCACTGACTTCTGACCATAACTGAGCTTAACTTTCTAAACCGCATCTTTTTGCAGGTCTTTAGTGTTAAAATATCATTACAAAGCATTCAAAATCTAAAACCAGAAATTCTGCATGTGCTGAATTATCTATAGCTAAAGTACCAACATAGAGCTAGACTATCCCCAAGATTTTTTTAGATTCAGCTTTAGACTGAAACCTAAATTCAGGAACAACCCACACTTCACTGTCAAAAAGAATGTGATTCAACTATGAAACTACGTACTCATCACTTCTGTGTACTCTTTACAAACACTTACAAGAGACTACAACTTCCATCAATATGTGGAAATTCAATTATTTTTCACTGTAGGCAAGGACAATCTCAAAACAAATTGCATACTTTTTGGTGCCAAATGCATTCTATGTTAATGACAGCTGCCAAAACAACAAACATCCTCATCCTGCAAGCTATCCTAAAACTAAGTTTTTGAAAGATCACAGCCAAGAAGGGCATCAAGGTAGAAAAGTCAGCATCAATTTTCCTGACGAATACCTTTTTGCCAATTGAAACACTGGCAATTTCACAGAATAAGTAGCAAGCTGGACCCACTGAACTAACTATAACTGGCCCCATTACATGGCCAGGAACTAGCCTGCCAGAACTACAGAACCCCTTTTGTAGGAACAAGGCTTTCCTGGGATGCTACCACTGAAAGACTGCATGCTTCCTCTGTTTTCTGCATATTCCTATTATTTTTCTTGGCTTATAGATTCACTAGAAACCATACCAAGATAATATATTATTATACATAATCTTCATCTATCGTGCATCTGGCTTATGGAAGCACTGGCACAATGGAGGTCTTTCTTTCAAACTTCATATTTACATGGAAAAGAACCTCCCAATCCTTCTAATATTTCCACACATGATTTAAAAAGAAGATGCTGAACAATCTGACATTTGCTAAATGGAGGATAGGATCAGAGACCTTTTAAAATAACATGGTTTCATGCACACACACAGGCCAAAAACATATAAGAAACATATTATTAAAGTACTTACAGAGGAACATTCACTTATTTTCTGTTTTGTTTGCGTATAAAAGCAAACACTTCAATGCCCCTTGACTTTACTTTGCTCCTTCATAAACTGAGTAAGAAAACTGAATCCAGATGTCTAAAGGACTTTAAAAACCAGTAGAAATTATCAAGTGCCCAAGTATATCTCTGCTCTCAAATGAAATCCAATTTGTCAAAAACAGTTTTATATAATAACCTGTTATTAAATACTTAATTTAGTGCAAATTTCATAGGACACCTTTTAAGCAAATTGCCTATTACTTTTAACAATACTCTAAACAAGATTTTCATCCAGAAGTGTATAGTTTGGACCTTTCCTGAGACAACACAATGCTTATGGGCTGAGTTTTCATATGCTTCCCAGAAACACAAGCACCCAGACTGAAAAATACTATACCAGCTGCAATGCAAATAGCTTTGTGTCTATTCACTTTGCAAATTTCAATTGATACTTGACCATTTTGAACTAGTTAAGGTCATTTAGACAAATAATAAATTGAATGTCCTTACTTACAGTCCCTCTATCTGCTTTGGCTACTACAGAAAAATCTCAGTCTCACCATTCATAGCTATTGAAATTTCTTCAGTCAAATGTAAACCCATAAGAAAAGAAATTACACAAAAGACTGACACAAAAGAATCAGCTGTGTTCAGCAAGTTCAGAAACAGTAAATGTGGAAGTAAATTTACTTTTTCAGGAAATATTATAAGGGGTTTAGTTAAATCCTTCAGTCTCCAAACTACACCATTAGGTGACATGATTTCATGTATGTAGGAACCATCCACTGGGGCATCACTAATTCTGTGTACCTTTTGGATAAAAGTTTACAATATTCTGATAATCTAATGAGGCATTCCCAACATTCTCACCCTTTTAAGTATATACTGAGTTGCAAGTGATGTTGTCACAGGTGGAAATTCAAAGGACATCACAACTAGCATTGTAATTTATTAAAAATTGCAGCACACTACTGAACTGCCCCAAGACATCTATTATTATGGCAAGAATACAGCTTGATAATTCAGTAAAGAGTGAAGGAACCATGGTATAGGCCAACTTTCAGGAACCAGTCCACTTTCTATGGAAATATGGAAATTGTCTACAATACAACAAACACGGATAGCTTGCCATCACCTCAAAAAACTGATTACTAGAAAAGCAGCAGGTTACCATTAGTGTGTACACTATACACAAGGCATAACACACTCTTTTCATTCTACAAAAACTCCAAAATCTCCAGTTCCAGACAAAGCTATACATTCCTCTTAATATTCTAAGAATGTCTCTGGAAATAAGGACAATACATCCTAAAAGCAGGTGGTTAGGAACAATGTAGGAACCTATTGTGTTGTGTATTTTTATATATAATAAACATAATAAAATGTATTTTATATATTTATAAATAAAGCACATATGCACATTCATCAAAAATAGGATAGTAGGAAAAATGCCACACTGACAATTGTGTGTTTTAAGTAAATAAATGATGCTAAATGAATTTCACTCCGTAAGCATACTCTTAATATCCCATAGCTCCCTGGAAAAATAGCAAGGTAAGACAAGTTTCTACCTCATCTTTTTATTACAATGCTCTCCGCTAATGCTCCTGAAGACTGAAAGATTTGAAGGCTTGTAGTTAGAAGTTAAAATTATTATGGTGATTCTCATAAATTATACTAATGCGTGTTGAAACCTGTACCTCAAAGTAATAAGGTCCAGGGTACTTTACAAAGGAAATCAATAGCCCTAATCTAATTTTTAATTTAGGGAAGCCAGTTCACAGAGACTGAACTTCTGCTGAAGGTCACTCAGGCCATGCTTTAACAATTCCGCAAACTGAGTTCCAGGGTTCCTTGTACCCGATCGAAAACCCACCTGGGAACATAGGCTGGTGTGAACTCTCTATACCAGCTTAAATTCCATATTCAATTTTCATGTTTATAAAGCTACACCAGCCTCAGTTGTTCGGCCTCGCTCATATTGGAACATGGCTCAGCTGTTCACCGAACTATGGCCTCTGAAAACCAAGTCCAAGCGCATGCCAGTGGAAACCCTGGCTCATGTGGTTATCCCCCTGGGCATCTCACTGATCCCCATCCCATCTCCAGCCGGGGGCGAGGGGGCGTTCTGCATTACACAGAGCACATAACAGCAAACACAAAATCACGGCCCTTCCAGAAGCAGCTGCCTGGGCCAAACAAGGTGCAGGGATCCCTAATTCTGTCCCAATGCGCTTCTGGGTACCTGGTGCCGGCACGCCGGGCTGGGGAAGGGACTGTGGGAGAAGAGGGGCCACCTTTGCCCGCCCCATCGAGAAGAGGGGCACCCTGCATTGCCCCCCTCCCTCCGGGGCAGGGGTCCCCTGGAGAAGATGGAGCCGCCGAGGGCGGGGTGTCCCGGGCGGAGCGGGCAGCCCGGAGCCCCGCGGGTCGCGCCGGTACCTCTGAGGGCCTGGTGCATGCCCCCGATGCCGCTGTACAGCTCCAGCACCCGCAGCGCCGCCATGCTCCCCCGGNGCAGCGGCGGCCGCCCGGCCTCGGCGGTGGCTCGGGGAGCCACGGGCGGGATCGGCCCCGCAGGACGCGGCCACCCCCGGCCCTGCCGCCCCCTGAGGTGCCCGTGGGGCGGCTGCTGCGAGCGGCTCCGCCACCTGCGCCCTCCCGGCAGTGAGGGCCGGGAGGGGGACCCGCTGCCCGCCATCCCTCCCCTGGGGGTCATGGAAACTGATGAGGGCGGCGCAGGGAGCGAAGGGGAGTGCGGGGCGGCAGAGGGGCTCGTCCTCATCAGGGGGTGGGTGTGCGCTGCCCCGCCCGGTGGGCGCCTGGTGCCAGCGGCCCCGGCGCTGCCATGCGCCCGGGGGTTCGGCGGAGGGTGAGGTTTTGGAGAAGTCCTCTCCAAGCCCGCACAGGAAGGAATGAAATAACTGATGAAACTGCCCTAATTGCCCCAAGGCTTCTTGCTAAATTGAGAAGAGACTACTCGGTGACACTGTTTCCCCTGCAAAGTGTCCTTTATGTTGTTAGTATTTTTAACAAATACTATATATGAGTGTGTGTGTGTGTGTGTATCAAGCAGAGTAAATACGCTGCAGACTGTTACATGGGTTGCCCACCACAGGCAAGCAGACGCTCACCTACGCCTCAGTTTGCAGATTCTAAAGTGAAGATGAAACATTTAAAAAAATTTAAAAAATCAACCAAACCAAAGCTGAACATGTTTCTTCACTGGTTTCTTGATTTAATTCTATTGTTGTGGAGGCCTTAAGAAAACTGTCAAAAACAAGGTGGATTTAAGGAATAGTTATTTTTTCCTTAGAAGCTGCCTCATACAGCATGTCATAGTAGCTCCCACCTCTTGACTCGCAGTGGGGGAAGAAATTTTAGCTGAAACTGGAGGGCAGAGAAGGGGTAAATCTGCTGCCTTTCAATGCACTCCTCCAAATACAGGATGCATCACCTGTGGAAAACAGTGGAATTAGAAACAAAATTTCACAGTCAAAATATCAGTCCTTGCCAGTTTTTACAAAGCAGTGCTGTCATTCACCTGTGGTTCTTCATTATCAGAGTCTGAGGCTGCTGCTTGATTTGTCAGCCATGGAAGTAAGCAGGTGAATGAAACAAGAAGTCGAAGTCTATGTCTAGGATTTGTGAAAGGAAGCGCAGAAGCTTAGATACCAGAGAAGAGCAGCAGGCATTGCAACCAGCTGCATGCAGGTTTCCTGCATTGGTGGTTGACAGAGAACTGAGAAAAACTAGAAATGTGCTTACTGGAGAAAAGAGTCATGGGACAAAGATGCTGAAGGCTCTGAAGAAAATTGGTCAAGATGATGAAGATGTGTTACAAAGAGCAAGGTTGTAATCAGGTAAGAAGATACACTTAAACAGAACCCTTTCAAAATATAAATGCAAAGTGAAAATAAAGAAAAAAACAACTTTTAGACTATTGAAATCAGTAAAGCTGATGAATGAGTTTGAGTTTCTTGTCTTACTATTCCTGTAACCTACTGATCACAGCAATGTTACATACTGTGACGAGTGAGAGCTGTAGTCAGCCAGAAGCAGTTCATTTATTTGGAGCTGCCTAGTACCTGGAGTGATTAATATAATAGACAGGGCTGAGACCTGTTTTTTGTTCTCCTTTCCCTGACTCCAAGGTATTTTTGCCATTCATACATAGGAAAAGTGGAGTCTGATGGAAAAAGCAGCAGAGATGTCTCTGCTGTGCTGGTGGCAGTAGAACATTCCCCGCTTAGGGGAAATCCTCCACCTACCTCTTCTTCCAGTGTAGTAAACTGGAGAATATAATCAACATGCCTCCTCTCTGGCAAGAAAGAAATTCATAAACTTGATTGGGATTTTACTGGCTTCCTCTTGCAAAGAATGGGAAGCACCAAAATTTCCCGAGTGCTCATTTTTAAACAACTGGCAGCAGCTACTTTTATAATTCTGTATAACTGTGTCTGCCCTAACTTGGTTCTCATTATTAGCTGACAGCTGCAAAAAGAACCAAAATGAAAACTGGGAATCTGGAGGCAGTTACTTGTAGTGTTCTTCACTTTAAAAGTGTAACATCAACATAATAATAACCATATTTTTGGATCCAAACTTACATAATAGTATTTTTGACATGCTGCTTATTTCAGACAGGGGCAATGGCTGAGAAGTGCTGAGATCCATGGCCACTCATATCTTTCTTCTCACAGGAAAGCCCAGAGTGATGCTAGAGAGAGGGTGAGCCCTGGGAAAGCAATTGTTCATACTTCACTTGCTAACATGTGCTGCCACTGCCATGGGGCGGGCTAAATGTTGCTCACACTTTGTCTTGTGACCCCAAAGCAGCCACGTGTCTGCAAAATTTTCCAGCTGGATCTCTCTTAGTGAAATTTGGGTATTGTGACAGCTCCTTTTTATTCTTCTCCATGCATATAGGACAGATAGGATTCCTGTAAAACTCCATGAACATTTAATTTTATTAACAGAGGAAATTAACAACAGAGTTAAAGTCCAAAGTCCAACTCTGGACTCTGCATTTTTTAGGACACAAGTATGGGCTGTTTCATGTATGAATTATGGCTCCACAATGTAGTTGGCTTTAAATAACAAATGAAAGGCTTTTCTAAAATGACATTAGTTTATTCTAAATGGGTGCATCTTCAGAACTGTGATAATGCGTTGATGAAGCAGCTATTTCCTTGACTCTAATGTATTTATAGTGAAATATATTTTAAGCAAACTGATCTTTTAATGATATTTTTAAAGTTGTTGACATAAGCATGTGATATCAGCATTTTCACTGGGACAGCTTTGAAAACTCTTGCCTCCTACCAACTAGTAGCATTTCCTCAATGCAGAAGTTTCTGGAGTTTGCCCACATCTCTGATGAGTGGTACGATACTGGTAATCATGCTGGGTCTGAAATTGTTGCCTTGGTAATCAACAAACACATCCAGTGAAACAGCTACGTGTGGTAGAGGAACACGAAACCACTGAAATATTTTTGCTTCTTAAAATGCTTTGGAATTGTTAAAAACATTACAATAAGCAATGCTGCACAAGAACAACACAGAAAAATGGAAAAGCCCCTTCCTTAAGATTCTGCATTGTACTTGGCAACTGAAAAGCAAAATTGTAGTAATGTATCTGAATAACTTAAGCTATTCTTTGTACCAGCTAAACTATTTGTAGATAACAAGCTACCTGCAGTCTTGTTTTCAGGGTTCTCAGGAATTCATCAAGGTTACTGAAACAACAGGATTGAAAAATAGAATGAAGAGCCTAGGAAACTGCCTGCAAAAAATGCAAAACCGAGATAGGAGACACACAACGTGATGATGGACTCTTGACCAATTAGATGTCCTGAGGGATGTGTGCCTGCCTTATGGACAAGTGGCTTGGCCAATCAAGAGACACCTGTACGCACGGACAGTAGAGCTAGAAACTATAACTAGAGTTTTATGTAAACAATAAAGAGCTTCTGCTGAAATCATATTGATTCTGTATTCAGTTGCCCATTTCACCCTGCACAAAATTACAAAATATGATGGGACCATGTAATCTTGTCCTCAAAGTGAGAAGAAAAGATTTTCACTGCTCTGTTTCTATAATTCAACAAATGCACACAAAATTCCATACATGTCAGTCTCCTCTCTGCCCTCCCCCTTGCAGCAGAGCTGAGCCAGCAGGGACACCTGCTCTCCCCCAGCTGCGACAAGAGGCTGCCAGTCTGCAGTGCCTGTCACTGGGCTTTGTCGAGGCCATGAATGTAACCCCTCAGCGTAAGGCTGGGTGACAAAAGGTGGTAGACCTGAACCTGGGAAGTGTTTGTGAGCACTTCCTCTGTATTCAAAAAATGGTGAGAGAGCAGGGAAAAACTCCCTCTGCTCATACACCAGATGTTTAAAAGTCCCTTCACAGTGATCAGCCAAAACTTCAGTTCAAGCAAATATCAATGTTGATGGCTGAACAACAAAAAATGTTTCTTCTGTCCAGAGGTCTGGTATAACCTACTAAATACCCAAGCGAAGATCAGGAAGAGTATACAAACATCTCTCTGTCTGAAAGGGAAGCTCATGTTCTGGGTCAGAAATCACTGTGGCCAGGAAAGAATGTGAGGCATGTCATACCCTTGCAATGCAACCAGTGAATTGAAAAAATCACTGAGACCATATGGCATCAATTATTGTTTCCATAACCATTGGCCCACTAGGTTACTAATAAAACCGGAAACCTTTTGTAGTTTATCAGTGTCGATCTTTATCAGATGTAGTTTCAGGAGGGAATTTGTCAGAGTTGGTTTCTGCCAAAGTGATTCTCAGTAAAAGTACTTATCAACCACACGACACGGTGCTTCCAAGAAGCCTGCCAGGCTGTGTCATATGGCTAACGAAGCCTACGATTTTCATTTATAATGCCACACATCTGCCACATCAAACCAGATTTGTTTGTCAGCCTCTCTCAATGCATTTCTAAGAACTCTGTATCAGGGAAATTTATGTAGTGGAAACTACTTGGAAGTCATCAGACACAAACTTTTTTAGCCTTTTGCTTTTCAAAATTATTTATAGCTCCATTTCAGGTTTTGGTGCTAGGTATATACTCTGTAGGGAGTAAGGAATAAAAAGACATTGCTTCTCTAATTAAATCTTTACTTTTCTGGTTTAAATACATTTAAATCTTAATAAATCTGGCTTGTTTGTTACATTTGGCCTACAGTGGTTACCCAGTCTGGATGAGAGGCACATGTTTGTTTACACAATGTTATTGACTTTCTTGAACTTACACATTCCAGTGCTTGACAAAAAAAATTATATAAAAAATTATATACTCACTGGACTGAACAAAGCACACTCAGAGCTCTTTAAGGCCCCTGCTGTCAGGCAAAAGATTGCTGGTTCGATGAAAGTGTTTTGACTCAGACCTTTGGAGGGTGACAGCAGGCACGGAGCCAGGCATTTGTTAAAGGGGGATCAGTTCAGGATGAGGTAATGGCGTGGGAGATCCCAGCTCGCTTGCAAGGGCAGGAGGAAATGATGTGTTGCCTTCTGCTCTCTCAAAGGGAGGGGAGGGGAGATGAGGGAAAGAAAGAAAGTGCAGATGGTGAGCCTGGATATGCCTCTTAACTTCTTGTTGAAGGCAGGAATTTTCACCTCCGGTATCCTCGTATGATTTATACAACTTACACTGTGCAAACTGAAAAAGTCTTGTAGCTGACTGTCAGTGTTGGTCACACCTCCTGATCACAAGGCCATCCAGTATCACCTACAGCTTTTGTACACTGCAGTTTTGTCTTTTAAGGAGTTCAGCTCAAACTTTTTTTTTTCCATTCAGTCCATGTGGTGAGTTTAATCTCTGACTACAACTAGTGTTAGTTAGCCCAGGAAATGTGATCTGCCGTGGTGGTAGGATTTCAACAGAAGGGTATTTTCTCCAGAGAGAAAGAAAACCTTTAATGCAGCCATAGCAGAGCTGTAACTGTGGCCCTGCTGAGCTACCTATAGATTAGATAAACCAAAATTTTACACAGTGAGTACTGTAAAATCTGCCCAAGAAGCTGAGCACTTGGTGCCTAGACAGCACAGAGATGTATTCCATCCTGGTTCTATTGCTAGCATTTCCAAATGAGTTACTTTAAAGCTAATATAAAACTATTTGATATCAGTTATGGACTGCAATTACAAAAGTTACTGTACTTAAAATATTCTCTTTCTGGCTTTAGACATGTCTACAGATATCTGTCAAACACACCAATATAATATCTGCCTGAAAGTCTCTTAGAAAATAGTCTATAGTAAAACACAGATTCAAAGAAGTTGTGAGGATAAACTGAAATAAAGGATAAATTGAAAAGTTATTGTGAAAAAATCTAGGAAAAATATAGCAGTGTCATTTTTTTGGCTGCTTTTGGTGTCCCATCTCCTTTGCCTCAACTAAGAACAAAAGCTTTAGGTTTTTCTAAAGTTGAAACAAGGTTTTTTTAGAAAAAGGACTGTGAAATTTAAATGTTATTTTTTGGCCAAGACAGCTTGGAGAGAGAAGACCCAAAAAGCCTAGCCTAAAAGGGCCAAGAAAGTGTAAATAGTTATTTCTGAAGAAGAGAAATCTTCTTGCACAAGAGGTATGCCAGCATGGACTGGCAGTGTCAAAATTCAGCGGTAGGGTGTTGGGCTTACTTAAAACTCCAGCAAATATGTTTCACATAATTCACCAGAAAAATACAATGGGAGATTGTTGGAATTGTCCATTGGGAACACTGTGTGTCAGGATGAAGTCCCTGAGGATGATTTTATCACAGTTTTGGTGCCAAGTCATATGTAGCACTCATCTCCAACAGTATAGGACACTGTTGTTTAAAACCTAACAATATTAAACTCAAGTAATTAATTAACCTAAACTGTGAATTATTCACATTGTCATTGGCAGTCCAGGCATCATGTATATTGTAGTACAATAGTATTGTTTCCTTCATCTGCAGGATATCTCTCAAGATTCCTCTTGATATGACGGATATTGATTATTTTTGGAATACAACTGCAGGACAGTGGCATTACCATATTCAGGGAAAACCATGCCTCTCCCTTTGAAATATCTTGACATCTGACCTGTATGTTGTTTCATCCTGATGTGCTGGACTTATATGGTAGGCTTGGTAAATTCTGCCATGGAGTTTATAAAAATGCCTGATCCATGTCAAATAGACAGCTACAAACACTGGCAGAATCTGAGTTAGCAAAACTGAAACATCTACAAAGCCCCTGAATAGTTCTTAGGTCCTTCCTCCTGCCACCCTACACAAGCTCTCTCCCACCCAGTATACATATTGGACCATATACAAAACCAAATTCTTAAGGAAAATGTCAGGTTGACACTGAAATGTCTTTGTATTGGGAAAGAGGACACCATTCCACCTGAAAAAGTATGGACAGCTCTACTCTTCCAGACATTTGCTCTCTTCCTTCTCCAGCCATATGCATCATCTCTTCTGTATTTAACTTATTTTCCACTCAATTCCTTGTGGCCACAATATATTATGCATCTTAAATCTGGATCATCTTCTCTCCTTAATCCCAACTAGACAGAATGTATTTATGCTTGAAAATTAGGTATAGAGCTGGCGTGTAAAAACAGAATGTCTTTTTAGAAACTCAGTCTTCTCAGTTTTGGGGTGTGTGCAGCACCGCCTCTTCCCTTTGAAAGGAGCCAATTAATCCCAGAATGGCTAACACAATGTACGCTCAGTTTATGAGTCTCATTGGAACCAAGGATTTGGCACAAGAATTTGGACTGAGGAATCCACTGAAAACTTGGCCTTCAAGGAGCTAGTTCTGCTTGTCCTGGGCATCTCAAAGGAAGAATGGAACAATTGCTGCACGCAATTAATGATTCCATTGCTGTGTCCTGCCTCTTCCTCAGAAAGATCATCATTTCCTGGTATATCATGGCAAGAAAACATTATGCTATTTATGCTTTGTGTAAGTGATGGAACTGGGGGAGAGACAAGAATGAAATCACTTCTCAGATTTAATTGTTTTCTGGCTAGAGGAGCTCTTTTAGCAGTTTGATTTGAAAAAGCTTGGCCAAAAAGAAGTAGTAAGTGTTTAACTGACAGGGTTCATTAATGGCGTACATGAATCACTTCTTTTCCATTTTCCCAAAGAGAGAATGAATGGATGGATGGATGGATGGATGGATGGATGGATGGATGGATGGATGGATGGATGGATGACTCATCCTTGAAAAAGTTTGCAACCTCGAAATTCAAAACAGTGAACCAAGACAGGGCTTCCTATTGTAATGTGACAAGTGACTGTTCATCCACGCTGTTGACTTCTACCTCGACCAAGAGTTTGCTGCAGGAATTGCAACCTAGTGCTGAGCAAGGTCAAGATGGCCAGGTCAGCAATGTGGCAAAGGACAGAAAGAAGCTACACACACTGTGCATTTTGCATAGATTGTCCTGAAAACTTTAGCTGCTAAATTCAAATATTCTATCTGATATTTAAGTTAAATGGTCCTTATAAAGTGCCTATCATGATCCTTGAACAATTTCTTGGTCTTTGACAATGTACAAATTTCATGAAACAAGGATGGAGAGAGATAAAATTTCTAATTATCTATTTTGGGGCACCCAAAATCAAGAGTGAGCGACTTTGTGTATTCTGAAAATTTGTTCTGCTTAAAGAGTTTCAGGTTGAGCATTGAGCCTTAAACCATGCCAAACCTCTTCTCAGTTTGGAAAACCTCATTATTTATGTCCCAGTCATTGCTAACTATATTGCTGCCATTCAGCAGTCAGTGCTATTGCTGTTAAATGAAGTGAGACAGGGTGTTATTCTTGATTTGGGGTTTTTTTTCGGTTTTTTAAGGGGTGGATTATATAAATTGCTGTACTTGTAATAGAGCTTAAAAACTTCTCTCTTCTCTTCTCTTCTCTTCTCTTCTCTTCTCTTCTCTTCTCTTCTCTTCTCTTCTCTTCTCTTCTCTTCTCTTCTCTTCTCTTCTCTTCTCTTCTCTTCTCTTCTCTTCTCTTCTCTTCTCTTCTCTTCTCTTCTCTTCTCTTCTCTTCTCTTCTCTTCTCTTCTCTTCTCTTCTCTTCTCTTCTCTTCTCTTCTCTTCTCTTCTCTTCTCTTCTCTTCTCTTCTCTTCTCTTCTCTTCTCTTCTCTTCTCTTCTCTTCTCTTCTCTTCTCTTCTCTTCTCTTCTCTTCTCTTCTCTTCTCTTCTCTTCTCTTCTCTTCTCTTCTCTTCTCTTCTCTTCTCTTCTCTTCTCTTCTCTTCTCTTCTCTTCTCTTCTCTTCTCTTCTCTTCTCTTCTCTTCTCTTCTCTTCTCTTCTCTTCTCTTCTCTTCTCTTCTCTTCTCTTCTCTTCTCTTCTNTTCCTAGAGGTGTGCATGGTGTTTGAGACAACCTCAGGGCACAGAGCTGTAGTGGCTTCGAAATGAGCACCTGATTTGGAACAGAAATGTCCGATTTTGAAACAGAACCCTTCCTATTCTGGCAACTAGAAACCATAGTAGAGAGGAACCTAATGCATGACAATAATTCTTTGGAAATGGAAACCGTGCGACGGCGGGGGCGGGGCTTGACTCATGTTCACGTCACTTCCTTAATGATGAAACCCCTGCCAGTTTCATATAGTCCATTATACATTAAAATAGAATATTTTAAACAGACTTGGTTAGTTTTGAGTATAGAGCCTAGTCATTTACTTTGAAAAATCAGCACCTAGTCATACCAATTTGGTATACTTTGCAATGCTGGCAATGACAATAGACAACATAATTTAAAAAATAAATTTCATAAAAGAATTTGCCAGTTTTTTCTCAAGACAAAAATTAGTCAAGGAAGTTACTCACAAGCGGAGATTTCAATGCTGGAACATTTAGATGTTCTGCAGCCTGGTGATATTCAGAAATCCAACTCAGCCTCTCCTAGTCAGAATGTAGGGAGATGGATTATCAGGCTTCAGAAAAACCATCACTTTCCTGGATGCACTGACCTTGGGGGCTCCTCCTTACACTTGGCTCTTAGCTAAAGGGAGTGACTTATCCCAGCTGAAGATTAGAGCCAGAATTTTTTTTTTTTTTTTTTTTTTTTTTTTTAAAAAGGGACCTTTTTTTTTTCAAAATCATAGCAGTCTTTTTTTTTTTTTTTTAAAACAGGGACCTTTCTGTTTTCAAAATCATAGCAGTCTTTATGTTTTTAGGCCATGGCTGAAGGTCTTCTTAGACCGTGAAAGTCACAGTAGTCACTCAAGTGATAGGCCACAGCACTTGCTCTTGCTGGGCACTAGTGTTCCTCCTATTCCATTGTCTGTAGGGTGTTAAGGGTCTTTTATTTCCTCATGTTGAAGTGTGTCCCCATTGCTCAGAGTTTGTTTAATATTCATGGTACAGAATATGTGTCAAGGAATTCCTCTACAGCCCCATGCATGCCAGGGCTTACGATTGCTGTATGGTACTGACAGCAAAAATTATTGTATTTGCACAGCAGGATGTTTTTTCATAGGTCTTTAATCTTTATGTGTCTTTCTACACCTCCTGGAAGCAGAAACTTTAGAAAAAGGGCATAAATCTGATTAAGAAAAGCATTCACATCTGTTTAGTCAAGGTTTATATAACTGGAAAACACATTCAATATTTGGACAAAATTGCTCTCATTTCTCACTGTTTAAATTAAAAAAAAAAAAATTAGCAAATGCCTGTCTTTTCAATGATGTTTTCATACCAACAGATATTTTTGCAAGGAAATCATAGAAATTCTGTTATATGGACTTTTTAATTTTTAGTACAGCAGATATGCAGTATAAAGCCATTCAGGCACCCGTACCTTCTCTCTATGNAAAAAAAAAAAAATTAGCAAATGCCTGTCTTTTCAATGATGTTTTCATACCAACAGATATTTTTGCAAGGAAATCATAGAAATTCTGTTATATGGACTTTTTAATTTTTAGTACAGCAGATATGCAGTATAAAGCCATTCAGGCACCCGTACCTTCTCTCTATGCACAACCATTTTCCCCGTTAATGGAAATTACACACAATACAGGTGTCTTTTTGTTAAATTTATAGGACTTGATTCTGTATTTCATTCTTGGCAGTAAACTAATACATAATTATCTGAAAAAAAAAAGGCTACAAAAAAAAAAGGCAAAAAAGAGAATTTCAGTGTGAACTGAAACTCTTGTGATAAAAATACCTGTTTGTTTTTGCAAGAGTGCCATTGGCTTACCTCTGATCTACTTCTGTCGAGGTGATGTTGCGGGCTGACCAGGCAGCTGCATGACTGCGCACCGAAATTGCAAGGGAAGGCTTTACGATAAACAGCACAGATGACAATCACTAGTTTATGAATAATGCCCAATGTGGTGCTGAGTGATGCTCTTAGCTGTCTGTTCTTCATGTCAGAAGTGATCATGATCTCCATCAGCCACCGCCTCTGAGAGTCCCATAGCATTTTTCATGAAACTAGACAGATTACTGTGATTTCATTTCCATTCAAAGTACACTCTCCATGATGTTTATAGTTACACTGAGATAGTCTCTTCTAAAAAGGACAGTAGAGATCTTTTTGCATTTCAAGGGGACATATTTTAATCCCCTTTGGGGTTTGCAATGCAAATGTGCCTTGAATTTATTACAGCTTACAGGAAATTTACAGCTTCTTGCATTTGTACATCCGTGTAAGTGCCAACCAGCAAAAGGCACTTAAAGGTTTACTGTAGTCCCAAAAGCCAACAATATCTAAACATTTCATGGTGAGACACGGAGATGAGGCAGGTGGCCAAAAGCACATATGGCAGAAGTGACATAAACATATGGAAATTACACTTGAAACATGAAGTGGGTGGGTCGTATTTGCTAAAACAAACACCTTGGATTTTAGAGGCAAAGCATTTTCTGAATTAGGATGATTCTTGCATATGTGTGCCATTGAAGGTTTTGTGAAGTATAATTTGTGCTCTGTTAGGAAAAACAGATGGGGCACCAGCACACCTTTAAAAAATAACTGTCTACTAAAGCTATCATTATTTCTGAGTACAGCATCTTTAATCTGTGAGACTGTTGGTTATGTGCTGTTTTGCTTTTTGCCTACTCATAGAACGAGTATGTACTACTGTGCCAGGGCTCACAAAGGCTTACAGCTCAAATTTGATGGCTTAAATAGAGCTCTGAGAGGGCTGGGCAACACAACAACCCTTAGCATCAGGAATGCTGTGTGACCTCTGCCTCTTATTCAGTGGGTGAATGCAATGAGCTGCAGCCCAGGACTTATACTGCAAGCACTTCAGTAGCTCAACCTTGTCAGCTTCCTTTGCCTGACTAAGCTTCAGTGAACAAAAGAAATTAAAATCTCAAGGACCTACATTTAGATACAAACTGCATTCCTGCACTTCTGGTTGCCAACAGAATGAAAGCAAAGCAGAATTTCATTCGAAAAAACAAGATCTTTAATAAAATACATAGGTTCACATTCTTCCTTGTAAAGTACATTACCTGAAGTACAATAGTTGACTGTTGTGAATTGGGGTGTGAAGTTTACCTTTTCCTCTACCTACTGTTCATGTTCAGGTTTATCAGAACTTCCAGTGAAGATATTTCTTTCTGCAAGACTACAAGCTAAAAAGAATCAAAAATCCATGGTAGTTTTGCATCCCCTAAGTGCTGAAGTAATACATTACAGATAATATCTCCACAATGTGCCACTCACCTCCTATAGCAAAGAGGAAAAAAATGTCCCCTACCCGATGCATCAGTGGAGAATTTCAGAATGGGAGTTATGCTTTGGCCACTTCAGTTTTAAGTTATCTAAATGGCAGAGATTTCTATCATCTTCCTTAAGCAACCTCTGCATTCATGCTGAAACAATCTGCTGCTACTCAAAGTTTTTCTCTGTTAACTTTTATGCCAATGCTATTGCCCTGTACTACCTACATCATTCTTTTCCATTGCTGGTAGTCCCATTTTGATAGTAAAACTGCTATTAAAACACTGGGATTTTTTGTCTGGTCTTTTATGCTACACACATATTTGCAGATCATAGCTAATGAATAATTATCATTTTGCCAGATGCTCTCCTAAGACTTTTACCATGTACCTACCAAAATTAATAGCAGAACTCTGTTGGCTACAACAGTGGAGAAACAAACCTGTGTTAAAATCAGACCTGCTACTATCCTAGATATTATCCAGGAGTAAGATCCTGGATGCAGCAATTTCAATAATGTACTGTCCACACAAAACCCCCTAAGTTATTCCGGGGATCATTGTTACAATAATGGCAGAATTAAGCTTTAGGCATGTAACTGCTTACCCAGCTACAAGGAAAACATATTTAACCTGCAAAGTTTGTATCTTAAGCATAGGAGCCGAGATTGCTGTAATGGGAGGCAGGTAAAGAAAACACATACATTATTTTTCTGGCTATTTATTATGAATACTTGGCAGCCCTTTGTGAATAATAGCATAATTTTTCCTTGATCTTATTCGTTCAGGAAGCTCAAAAGGAAATGAAAGGCTCTTAGATATATAGATATATATGGATCGTACCTACAGAGGGGTTTTAATAGATTATTCGGAATATTTTGCCAGGCCTGTGACATAACATTAAACATCTCGACCCCTTTTTGCAGCCAGCGCGCTTACTCTGGAGGGGGACAACGAGATGCAAGGGGGAAACCCAGCGCCCATTTCCCCGACCCGAAGCCGCCGCTGTCCCCCCCGCGCTCCCGGGCGCTCCGTGCCGGGGATCCCCGCGCTCCTCTCTGCGGCACCGCCCTGCCACGTCCCGCGGCCCCGGCGGAAACCCGCCGGCCCCCGGGGACCCGGCCGCAGCGCCGGCCGCCGCCCACCCTCCGCGCCCCGCCGAGCTGCCTCGCTCGCTCGNCCCGGCGGGGCGGGGGCGCGGCGCCCATAAGAGGGGGCCCCGGCCGCGGCCACCGCCCTTCTTCGCCGCACGCTCCGGTCGCCCCGCGCCGCTCCCGGATTACAAAGCCCGCGCCGCCGTCGCTATGAGCATCAGCACGAAAAACTCCTCGTACCGCCGCATGTTCGGCGGGGGCAGCCGGCCCAGCAGCGGCACCCGCTACATCACGTCCAGCAGCCGGTACTCGCTGGGCAGCGCCCTGCGGCCCAGCAGCGCCCGGTACGTGTCCGCCTCGCCCGGCGGCGTGTACGCCACCAAGACGACGTCGGTGCGGCTGCGGAGCAGCATGCCGCCCATGCGGCTCCACGACTCCGTGGACTTCACCCTGGCCGACGCCATCAACACGGAGTTCAAGGCGAACCGCACCAACGAGAAGGTCGAGCTGCAGGAGCTTAATGACCGCTTCGCCAACTACATCGACAAGGTGCGCTTCCTGGAGCAGCAAAACAAGATCTTGCTGGCCGAGCTGGAGCAGCTCAAGGGCAAGGGCACGTCCCGCCTGGGCGACCTCTACGAGGAGGAGATGCGGGAGCTGCGGCGACAGGTGGACCAGCTCACCAACGACAAGGCGCGCGTGGAAGTGGAGCGGGACAACCTCGCCGACGACATCATGCGGCTGCGGGAGAAGTGAGTGTGCCTGCGGGACGGGGGTTCGGGCTGCCGGCGCCTCCCGCTGCCTCCCCCCCGCCCCGTGCCCTGGCGCGGAGGCGGCCCCTGAGCATCCCGAGCGGTACCGGGCGGGCGGGAGGCTGGGAGAGGGGATTTGGGTGAGCCCCGCTCCCTCCTCACCGCTGTCTCGCCCCTTCCAGGTTGCAAGAGGAGATGCTTCAGAGGGAGGAGGCCGAGAACACCCTGCAGTCCTTCAGACAGGTTAGCGGTGGTGGAGGAGGGAGGGGCCCGAGGAGGTGGTGGCTGTGCCTGTAGCGGAGGGTGCGAGTGCAGGAGTTTGCTTTCCTTGCCCAAAGAGATTCCCTCGGTTCTCACGCAAGCCCTCCGTGTTTTCTTTAGGGGGATGCTGCAGTCTGAGGGGCGGGGAGAGAAACTATTGTCCTGCTTTATCCAAGTCTAGCCCGTTTTACAAAAAACGTCCCAACGTGGAATCACTTTCCGATCCAATAAAAGTGAAAGGGGGCCATCTGCTCGCTTGGCTGAAGGGTATTAATGGTTTCTATGGGATTCACCGTGGAATGCAGATACAGGCATTATGGCAAGTGTGGTGGCAGCAGATTGAAATAATAGATCCCTTTGTGTCGGAGGGGAGGGCGCAGTGGGCTGCATTCTTACTAAATGTGTAATGGTGCGGGAATATTTCTAGTGAAATGTGTCTATTGTGGGCCAATTTTTGTACAAAACAGAACTCCTTTTTGATGAATCACTGGTCAGTGCATTACTGGGCAACACTTTCAAATTTAAGGCTTTTCATATGGGTGTTGTCTGCTGACAAGAAGTAGACAGTATGTTCCTTGGGGTGAGGTCACAGGATTGAGTTTGCCTCCTCTGTCTGTCCATTAAAAAAGTGGAATTTAATCCTCTGTAAAACAAAGATGCTAACCTAGGAAACAATTTATGTTAGAGTTTAGTCTTTGTAGGATGCTTCGATGTTATCCGGATAAAGTAAATCTACATGACAACCAGAAACAACTGTGCAAACAGTGTTCGAAAATTCTTAAGCTCAAGTTTTCACTTCTGCAAAACCAGCTTTCAACTTAGATTAAGCCTTGTTTGGACTAAGAGATATTTAGGAATGTGCCTTCTCAAAACAAGGTCTCTTCCCTAAAACTGCTGGTGTAAAACAGCATTGTTAGCATTCTTCCAGACTGGAAGTGACTGCCTTTATCACCAGGCAGCTGGGTACAGTCTGACTTTGTCCCAGAGCTCTTCATAGGCATTAACAGAAGTCACTATTCAGGAAATAAGCTCTTGATTGTCAGTGTTTCCCTGGGAAAGGCTTTTGACTGCAGTATATTTACAGTCCTTGAAGGAGGGGGCAGGTGTGTTCAAGAGATAGTGTGGGGAAACTGAAACACCTACTCCCATTCAGAGCCTGGGAATTCAGTCTCCCCTGGCGTTCTGGGGACAGAAGTTTTAAACAACAGTTTGAGATATTGCCTTAATTTAAGCTTCTGGGCGTTTTTGGGGGGGTTTTTTTGAGTGCTGAGACTATATAATGTAGTGTAAAGTTCTATGGAGGAGCATTTAACTTAAGTTTTAGAGAACTTCATCTGTTCTGATTCGTTGCTGAATTGAGTTGGAGGATCAGTTGACTTAAGGTTGGCTTTTATGTGATCTTTCATATTTAATTGTTGCACTTTAGGCATGTCTGTATTTCAATCCAATTGAATCTATGAAGGCTTTAGGCTTTAAAGTGAGCTTGGCTTGGTGTGCATACCCCACGCTCATTATCCAGCTCTTCCCCGTGCTTTGGAAAGGGGTCACTCAGGAGCTCAGCCTCTAGCAGATGTGTGCATGCAGGACAGTCAGAATTGGATCAATTTAACCTTCTGAGCTGTAGCTTGTGCATAAGAAATGCAAATCATTGTCTATGGAAACTCTACCCTAAATCTACTTGTGACATAACTGGTGCGTGCTGGTGTGCTTGATTTGAACATCAGTCATACCTCATTTTTCCTTACTGGCAAGGGTGGAGTTAACGTGCAGGTTTTGAAACCTAAATCTGTTTCAGTGTAAGTTTTGTTCTTCTGAAGGTGAAATTAAATTCACAGAACACTGAAGCTGAAATATCCTGTTGTGCATTCCATTTTAAAGCAATGCACAGCTTTCTCTTAAATCATTATATTTTTCCACTGGAAAGTTGTATAGTTGTATAGATTTGGAGCACTTCAGCAGGTGCTTTGCTGTTCTGATGTATCATCAGAGCTACTTCTTATTTGATGGAGCAGTTGTGTACTTCAGTATTTTGAAATAAAGAATAAATATTTGAACTTAAGTTTTTATTTTCAAAAGCTGCCTGTTTCAGAGACTGTTCAGCTCATATATACTGAATTTTAATTTATTTCTTCTGGGCAAAGATGTGATTTTACTCATGTGCTGAGGGCTGTACTGCATGAAATATGTGTGAAAGTTCAGTGAGGACTTTCCTTTGGGGCAGGACAAGCATCACAGTTAGTGAGGAAGTTACTGCAGCTTTGCCAGCTAGTCTAGCAGCAAGGAATAGGTCCTGAACCTGTGACAAACCTAACAGGTCAGGTCCTGGCTAACATGAGGTTTGTCTGAAGTAAATATGGATGCTCAACCCTGCAAAGTGTGTGGCTTGCATTGAAGAATCTCCTAGGATAAAATCAGTGCGTACTCCAACTGCATGTGTCTATGACTTCTACGTGTTTGTTCAGGCTACAATTTGTGTGTTTCATTCATTTATGTGGTTCTCCACACATCTGGGAACTACTGAAACACTGAATCTTAGTCATAGGGAATACATAAATGATAGCATTTAGTAAAGTACATACCACATATTGTAAGTGTCTTCAGTTTAAATTGCTTTCAATTTACTATAAGGTCCTAAAATCCTGTAACTATTCAGTTGTTACAAAAAAAAAAAAAAATAGCCTTCAGGGTGAAGATTTCTTTAAAATCCTCTAGAAAATCTTTGGTTGTCTGGCCAATTATGTAAACATGTTGGGTCATAGCCATGTAATTTTCTGCCAGAATGATCTTGAGGGGTTTTGGGGGGGAGGAGAACAAATTAATTAGGAAATTCTTTCCCTGAGCTGAAAAACAGAGCTGATATGAACTGCGGGTGTAAAACTGGAATTGATAGAAAAGTTATGGAATGACGCATGAAAGGAGTAGTTTGCTGGATAAAGTAAACAGAATAATTCTTCTGGAGCAAGGACCTTACCCCAGAGTAGGAGTGATCCAAGGAAAAGCTTTCTAGGAGCCTAAAGAAAACACTCCTTATTTCAAAGGTGCCATAATAAAGAGAGCTCCTGATTAGGAATGCTTATGCTCTGGGCAATCCAAAATAGCTTTAGAGTAAGCTGTGAGAACCTGATATGTTAATACCCTGTGAGCACAAGCATGTGGCTGTGTGTGTAACTAGTATGAAAGGAACAATCTTCCCCTTTGCGAACTAAATGCCCTACACATTCAAAATGTAAGAAGTTGCCCATCAATGTTTAGTCTTGTGTTTTTGAACTAATTCAAGTTGCTCCCTTGTAACATTCATGACGTGTCTTCTGTTATGCTCTAAATGAATTTTTGCTGTTGATTAAGACTATCTCTGTCCAGCAAAAGGTGGAGTCTTTGCCAGCAACTGTGAGGGTGGTAGGCAATGATGAGTAGCTCAGTGTGTGTTTGTGCTCATACCTTCTTTTTCTTGAGGGAGATCTGTTGACCTGCATTAAATGAATGCTGCAATTCTTATATGTACCTCACCAACTTTACAAGTATGCTTTAAAAGTGTGGTCTGTGGACCTAAGGGGCTCTGTGCTTGTTCACTAAGGAGTCCATAAATTAAGCCCACTGATAGGCAAGAAGGCTTATGTTGCGCTTTTAAGCCCAGCTGAAAAAAGTGGAAGTTTGCAAATTGCAACTCTTTGTCATTGTAGTCAAGCTAGAAGCACTTACTTCCTGACTTCTGACTCAAGTACTCGGAGGATTTACACCCACTATGATCTGTGTGCTCTTGATCATGCTTAGCAGCATGTCAGCAGAGATGATATAATCAACATATGTGGTATAGTTTTCAAATTCACAATAAAGGTGCATATAATAGTTTAAGGCTAAGGTAGGAGGTGGCAAAAAGGTTTTCTACAGCTTTTGCTTTCCTATTGTCTTGCCAAAAAGCTCAGATATAGCATCAGTCTGTATGCTGCTGAACTTGCTGTAAGAGACTTCTGTACATCAGTTTTGTAAGATTATGAATCGTTCTTCTCTCTGGTCAGGATGTTGACAATGCCTCTCTGGCACGTCTTGATCTTGAGCGCAAAGTTGAGTCCCTGCAAGAGGAGATAGTCTTCTTGAAGAAGCTTCATGATGAGGTAAGCTGAGAAATGAGGTCTGTGTTTAGATGCAGACTGTCTAGCAAGGAAGCTCTTTGCTGGTTCTGTTCCAGAGTCCCCTCCTGTGTATGATCTGTGTGCTTTTGTGCAATAATGTTGAGTGTCTGCTTCTCTCTAAGGAAATCCGAGAACTGCAGGCCCAGCTCCAGGAACAGCACATCCAGATTGACATGGATGTTTCTAAGCCTGATCTTACTGCTGCCCTGCGTGATGTTCGCCAACAGTATGAAAGTGTTGCTGCTAAGAATCTTCAGGAAGCTGAAGAGTGGTACAAGTCCAAAGTAAGTAAAATGCATCAGGCACTGGAACCAATTCTGTTTAACAGCTTTGCTGTAGCACTTGCTGTTCCCTCTGTCTCTCTAATGGACAAGAACATAACCATGACACAAAGTCTTTTTTTAAATCCTAGTCTGGGAAGGGTACAACCGAAAACATTTTGTGCCATAACTACAGCAGCAAAGTAATGGGTGCACACTGGGAGTCTTTCCTGTGCCTGTACTTAAAAGCAGATGTTGGGTGAAGTACTGGAGAAATGAGTGAAAAGATGGGAAATGTGCAGGGTGGGGAAACAAGTATGAAAATTTTCTATGAATTTCAGTATAACATTTAGAAATAGAGTGTCACTTCAAGAGTAATACTAATATTTGAGCATTTCAGGTGCTAACCTTTGTAATACCTTCAGTTGCCCTCAACTGCTGTGTCCACAGAAGGTTTGTTTCCCCATTTCTGTTGAAGTGTTATGCTAACCAGACTGGGGTTTTCCAGTTTGCAGATCTCTCTGAAGCTGCTAACAGGAATAATGATGCCCTGCGCCAGGCCAAGCAGGAAGCAAATGAGTACCGCAGACAGATCCAGTCTCTCACCTGCGAGGTTGATGCTCTCAAGGGAAGCGTAAGTAGCGTACAGCAGTAGTTGTTCTTCATTGCAGCTGCACTTCACTGCTGTTTAATTGTTAATTTGGATGTGGATGCAGGTGATCTGCCGTGCAATTCAGCAGCATATTAGTACTTTTTGAAAAGGATGCTGTGGGCTCAATTTGTGTGTATGCACAACAGTGCACTGGCTAGATTGATGCACTGAATTAAACTGTAAACTTACAGCTAACTTAAGCTGTAAGTAAGTAACTCTTAAGCTGTAAACAATAAGTTCATTCTTGTGCTATAATATTTAGCACTTTCTGAAAGTGTTTGTGCCTTGTCTGTCAGGTACAGCTAAAGTTATAAAAAAGAAAACCCTGGAGAAGCAGTGAAAGGTGCAAATTTTGCTGTTGTTAGAACATGAACATGACTGCCTTAAAGACGAGCTTGAAATGGATGTAACAGTGTTTAGCACACCTGCAGTGCAAATCTCTACTAAGGACTGCCTGCATGCTGACTTGGACTGCATGTATTGGGCTTACTGTAAAGGATGGCTTTGCCACCTGGTAGAACAAATACCTGGCACACCTCAGATCACGCAGCAGAATAACCTTCCTTGACTTTGCAAAGGGAAGATAAGGAGATGATAAATTTGGGACATGTCTCTGGGCATTTTCAGAAAGGATGGTAATGTAACACAACTTTCCTTCTTTAAAATGCTAGAGGTCCTGAGGGTGGGGAAGAGTGATTTAACTGCAGCAGTGCTTGATTTTGCTGTTCTCTTCCAGAATGAGTCCCTGGAACGCCAAATGCGTGAAATGGAGGAGAATTTTGCTGTTGAAGCTGCTAACTACCAAGACACTATTGGCCGTCTGCAGGATGAGATTCAGAACATGAAGGAAGAAATGGCTCGCCATCTCCGCGAGTACCAGGACCTGCTGAATGTAAAGATGGCTCTTGATATTGAGATTGCCACCTACAGAAAACTGCTGGAGGGTGAAGAGAGCAGGTAGTCACATGCAGACACTTTTCTAAAACCAGGAGTTACTAGAGGATACTTTATCGCCATATCTGATTTTATCAATTTCTTTCTTCCTTCAGGATTAACATGCCTATTCCAACCTTTGCCTCTTTGAACCTGAGAGGTAAGCTGTTTCTGCTATTTCAGTTTAGGCAGTTGCTCTGTCATTAGCATGAGGGTTCTGGATAGTTCCTTTCATGCTGGTTTTTGAACTTGTATAAGTGCAGTTGCCTGTGAATACTCTTCTTGGACCTAGCTACAGTATTTGCAATTGCTTAACCTTGGATGGTAGCAGCTCTTTTGTTTCTGGACACGTATTTTTAAATATTGGTACATAGCAAGTAATTAGATTGGATACCTGCTGAAAGTGCTTTAGGGGGCATGGAGAGAAAATGTAGAAGACCTGGCTTATTCAGAGCAGGAGACTTCTTTGTATACTAAATTGGGATTCTGAAAGTAGACACTACAATCTGTTACACCTCATTTCTTTGAGGAGGCACTTCATCTAGACTATTGGTAATAATACATCTTCTTCTGCAGAAACCAACATTGAATCTCAGCCAATGGTTGACACTCACTCAAAGAGAACACTTCTAATTAAGACCGTCGAAACCAGAGATGGACAGGTTGGTGGTAACTTTAATTTCATTTCTATCACAGCTGGTTACCTTAAATTCTTAAGTTTGCCTACTGCTTCCTGCAGCTTGTATATCATAGTGGGTATTGAGTAGAACAGCAACTGGCTTTCCAAGGTGTGTGAACCTACAGGTATAGCCAACAGGTTTCTCTGGAAAAAAATCGAAATTCATCTGATAACAGTTGGTGACTGTTACCTGTGTATTGAGTATTTAAGTTCAGCTGAGTTAGCATTTTCTCAAAAGATTTCCTTAGGAAAACACGTGGCAGTAAACAGAGGTACTTTACTTGCTTAGGATAAGATGCTGTTGTTGGTGTAAGTAAGTAAAACTTGAATGGTTTCTCTATGCTGTTTACAAATTAGAATTTCTCGTAAGTGAGAGCTGATACCCACTTGTTCACATTGTGGAAGGGATCTTCCACTTTTAACTCTTAAAAAATCCACAAAAATCTTCCTACTGTAACTTAATGCAAGTGTTTCTATTTTTCATTAGGTTATTAATGAAACTTCCCAGCATCATGATGACTTAGAGTAAAGCTGAAGTGAAGATGCATACTTACTAAAGGAGAAGTTCTTACCAGCAAGATTGAAAAAGTCCATGTCTTAAAGGAAGAAACAGCTTTCAAGTGCCTTTCTGCAGTTTTTCCATGAGCGCAAGATGATTATGCTAGGAAATAGGTCTTAGATCTTGCAAACTGACTCTCCCTGAAGGATTAGAGTTTACAATGGAGTCTAGTTTACAAATAGCAATATCTTGTGCTGCAATACTGTTTTTAAGTATCTGAATTCAATAAAACTGCTTTTTCCAGCACAGTATGAGCAACCTGTCGCTACTTCAATAAATCTTTGGAAAATGGCTCTTGATGTGTTCTAATTTGTTAACTTCATGACTTTCTGGAAAGCCATAACAACATAATGCTGGAATTATTATACGGTTGACATCTCTAGTACTGGCTGTGTGGAATGCTGTTTTTTCAGTTTAACTAGATAAACTGTCCTACTCATTTACTGCTTAGGTTTTGGAACCAATTAAAATGGATTATAACTGGCAGATGCATAATGTATTATGATATTTCTTATCACTTGAATAAAATATGATACTTCAAGCTAATAAAAATTAATCTTGCTTCCATATACCAGTTAATGCAGTTACTAAATGTCAGAATGCCTGAGGTACCTTAAAACTTGGCTTTATAAAACACAGTAGTTCTGTAGCGAGAAATAGTTCATGTGAGCCCTTATCTCAGACAGCACCTTGCAAAGTTAACAGCTGACTTGGTGCATTAACTTACTTTTCCAGGAAAAACTAGTTCCCAAAGGCTTGTTGGTATTACAGAAGCTACTTGAAGGCTTTGGCTGGAGGGGGGGTTGGGAGAGACTAACTTGCCTTTTTGCTGACAATTCCAGTATTTAAACCCCTTTTGAAAAAGGAGAGTCACCATGCTTGGTGTTCTCTGTTGAACATCAGTGTAAATGCAGCAGAATGGGAACAAGGACATTCCACTCTCCCTTGCCATAGTCTTCCAGGAGGCAGCAGTGGAAGCTGATGTCCTCTCTGAACACTTTATTTTGTTTGAGAAGTAAGTTGCTCTGCAGAAGAAAACCTAAGACCCACAGAAGAGCCCATGAAAGTAGCTGCTGTGTGCTGCATTGCATCTGTGAAGTCTGCTTCCTGTAAGGTTTTACTGAGGTACAGATTTTCTGGAATGAGTAACTGCAAACTGAAATGTTGTTAATACAAATAGCATTCAGGGTAAGGATAGTACTTTCATGTTCTACAGATACTCTGGCTAGCATTTGGGAATTGATCTGTAAGAAAAACTTACTGTTGCCTCCATCTGATAGGGATGAAAACAATTTACTCTTTTTCCATCCTTATTCTTACCTTTGCTCAAGCATGTGACTAACTGGATGCAGTGCAGGCAGTGGAGGAGGTGTGGGGGCAGTAGGAGGCTGCTTTGCTCATCCCAGTTGCTGGCAGCACCAGGTTAGGAGTCCTGCAGCCAAGATAGTAAAGAGGCAGGGGGATAGTGCTTGGGGTATGCTGCAACCCTCTGCAGCTCCAACACACAGGCATCCTTGCAACCTGAAGGTAGGGCCTAGGCATGAGAGCAGTTTACATCTTTGAGTCACCCAGGCAGAATTGCTGCAGCTGTTCTTCACAGCAGAAGAGCACCTAAATTTTCAAACAAGGCATGGTGCTGTTCTTACCCCACTTTCCTCTAGTAAGTGTTCAAAGACTTCAGCCTCCCACTTCCCATCGGGCCAGGGGGAGTTTTCTCTTTGCTGTTACACCAAACAGAGGTGGATGATACATGTAAATCCATTAGGCTGGTATATGTCTCTGTCCAGCTTGGTGCTTTATGTGCTTCCCAAGAGATAAGTCCTGCAGCTGGTCCAGTGTTTGTTCTGGTGACTCCCTTCATGCAAAAAGGGCCACAAGTTACTCTGAGAGTGCCTGGACCCAAGCCTCAGCCACAGCTTTTGCCTCAGCAAAGCAGAACAGATTCAACCTGGTCCACCAGATAGAAATGGAAAGTGAACTCGGCCTTTTTCATGTTGCAGAGATTACAGACACCAGGTTTTTTACTACCTTTAAACATCCAGACTGATAAAATAAAGCACAAATGAGCTTTCATGGGAAGTTATTTTCTGTGATAATAACACTTCTGGGCATGTGTAATATCTCATTTTTGAGCACTTTGTAGGAATGAATGTCAACAACCTTTCAGGACAAGTGGAATAAGGGACTGATGTCTTGCCTGTTACAGACTACTTAAGTCTTTCTCTGGATCTAGTTATTGAAAAAGTTGAGCCAATGCCAAATGCAATTTCTTGCCCCTAAAGCAATGTGAGAGCCCTGGTTGGTGGCATCTGGCAGTGTATTGCAGGGAGAGCCAGCTCCACTAGAGGATGGTGGGCACCCTTGGTGGCTCTGGGCAGAGACCCGCAGCACAGTGTGCGTTTTGAAATGCACATTGACCTCTAGAGTTTGTGATAGTCTTTCAAATATTGCTCCCACTTTGACACAGCTACCTGGCTCAGTGCTTTGTGTTGTCTTTGATTGCTTCACTCAGTAGATAAAAGAAGTGCCTGTATCAAGCACTGACTGCAGCAAAGGAGTTATTCCTGGCTCTTCAGTGTTTGGGGTTACTCAGATCACAGAGCAGCATGTGGCAGAGCTCTCAGTCCTGCGAATAAATAGAAAAATAAATAAAAATAAATAAACCTAGTTGCCAAGGGGATAAGGAGATTGCAGGAAACCTCAAAAACCCACACTCCTATGAGTGCAAGAGCACCCTCGTGGTGGAAAGGAGAGTGGACAGTGGCTGTGTAAACTTCTCAGTGTTTGATCTGGGGGCACCAGTCTTATACCCATATATAATTACTGCAAGCTGCTCAGTGCTGAGCCAGCAGCTGACCTCAGAACTGTATTTCACATCCTAATAACTGCAGGCAGCAGCTGCACCAAGTGGGGCAGCCCCCACCGATGGCTGGGAACTTGTCCTGCCCTCCAATGAGCCCCACAAAGCTGCTCCTGTGAGCTTACGTAGTGAGTGCCTCCAAATGTGGGAGCTGTTCCCACAGTCAACACTAATAATCCTCCAGATGACTGAGAATCCTTGTATTTAGTTTGTTTTGCCTCATGTAGCCAGAACCCTGTTTTCCATTTTTTTTTTTAATAATCTTGCAAAACATGGAAACTGTTAGCAGAGACTCCATATTCCAAGCCCCTGAGAACGTGTAGCTGATGCAGTTCTTCTCCCATCCAGTTGGTCTGCTTTAGTATTCAGCAAATATACTTTTCCCTCCCTCCCTCTCTTTTTCTTTCTTTTTCTCCTCTCCTCTCCTCTCCTCTCCTCTCCAATATTTCATTGTTGAACACACTTCTCTGGCTCATAGAGTGCTCGCAGTTCTTCTCTCTTGCCCTCCCTGTGCCAGCTCTTTTCAGTTGTTACATCAGTAAATTAATCTGGTGCTTTCACTGATACCATGCTCTGCTGGGTGGGAATATCTGTATTTTTTAAGCTCATGGAGGAAATGCCTACAAGACTGCTCTGAAGTTCTGAACGTTCAGCTGTGAGGTTAGCTTGCTCAGGACACTTTGTCTGAAGCCTGCTGGGGGCATGGTGGAAAGCTGACCATCATGGTGGTGGGGGCTGGCTTTGCTGGGCCTCAGGCTGCAGCGTGCTGCCCCACAGACCGACAGGGGCAAAGCCACAAAAGCACCCACGGAACTTTCAGAAAACTGCTGATAGGAAACCGCTCATCCCAGGCCATTGGGAAACTTCCCAACTGGGGTCTGGGCCAAATCCCACCAGTCTAGGCCCTGCACCTATGATTAGGGCACTTACAGGGCTCACATTCGAAGTCCTATTTGCAGGTGCAAGGTTCCACATGTAAGTGGGTTACTGGGCACTTTGAGACTGCTCTGTTTTCCCTTTAGTCAGTCATTTAAACATATCCTGTAAATTCTCAATCAGCTGTAGGCACCCATGGAGCAGGGAGACACTTGTGGCTGACATCCCTATCTTGGTGGCAGTCACCAAGGACCCGGTGCTGCATGGAGATTATGTCCTGCTGGAGCACACCTGGTGTTGGGAGGGACTTGCTCCTGGCCAGGGCTTGCTTGTGCCAACTGCTGGAAGGGAAGGCATCCAGAGGATATAAATTTCCATGTTTGGAGAGGATGAACAGTTGAGTGGCTGGATAGAGAATTTTGCTGGTGCCCTAACAAGTATTGGAGATTTTAATTATAAAATCCTTCCACAGGGGAAAAGCATGGATGGATATTGCCAAAAATGTTTAAGTAATTTACATAGAATAGACTGCTCTAAGAGACACTTACTTGACTGCAGTCACACATGCAGAACTAGGAAGTGCCAAAATAAAATTAGATCTTCAGTCTTCATTTGGTCTCTTCATGCTCATGCATAATCCTGTGGATTTGAGCTGCAAGTTCATAGGCCTTGTCTTACTGAGTGCACACACCCACCAGCACTTCAGGAATCACTACTGCTCACTGCTAGAGCATTTCAGATCTCCTGCATTTGTGTTTCCCGAATTTATCTGCTTTCAAGAGTCTGAATTTTTAATTTCCTCTAGAGTACCCTCTGCTGTTCTTCGTGGTCCTTTGCAACACCCCTGCAGGAGGTGAGGTATTGTCAGCCCTGTTTGAAGTTCAGGGCCATGGAGCACAGCAGTCAAGATCAGAAGTGGAAGGCAATCTCAGGGTTCCACAGGGAAGGTGTTTAGCATGGTGTACTTTTAAGGCACTTAATGATTTCAGGTCCAGATATTTTCCCAGTCTAGATTTCAGATTAAGTCCCCACAAAATGTAGCTCACACATTATGGGGTACCAATGTAAAGCACATTTCAAGTGAAATTCTCAGCTTTAGCCAGGAAAGCTATAGCACAAACATGGAAAAATCGCTGTCTTCAACAGTGTAGAGTCACCTTAGCCATTAGACTCTTTTCCTGTCCGCAGCATATCGCATCCTTCATTCCGTGTTCCCTCCTCCTGCACTAAGAGCAGCAGTGCTCTGGCTAACAGGCCCTCTCCCAACCCAGTCCAAGGCCATGCCCTATGCCCACCAGCTGGCCAGAGGGAAAAGTTGCTTGTGGGCTTCCGTCCACAGCAACCAAACTCATTGCTTCGGGAAAGGGCAGTGCACAGCAGCTCCATCTCTGCACAGATGGTGTCACAGTTTCCCTACAAATGCCTCAGCCTGACATTTTGGGCCGGTTTCTTTTGCAGAGATGTATTGCAGCTGTCTCCCTGTGGTGGGTGACATGAACTGCAAGGCAAAGACAGCCTGCATGGAGCCTTTCTTCTGGCAGGTGGGTCCTCGCCTGCAGGGAATGACACAGGGTGGATGGGATGGCTGCGAAGGGAGAGATGCCGCTTTCTCCAAGAACTGTCCTGCAGTAACTCTCTGCTACTGTCAGCGAGACAGGAAGATGTCTCAGACTTGACAGACAGCATATAAATACATTTTCAGGATGGAGAAGTGTGGTGGGTGGAACTCGGCCAGCAGTCAAGCACCTACAGAAATGCTTGCTTGTCCTTGTCACTACCAGTGAGATGAGTGACAAAAAAGGAAAAACCAAAGTAAGAAAATTGGTGAGTGGAGATNATTTCAGATCTCCTGCATTTGTGTTTCCCGAATTTATCTGCTTTCAAGAGTCTGAATTTTTAATTTCCTCTAGAGTACCCTCTGCTGTTCTTCGTGGTCCTTTGCAACACCCCTGCAGGAGGTGAGGTATTGTCAGCCCTGTTTGAAGTTCAGGGCCATGGAGCACAGCAGTCAAGATCAGAAGTGGAAGGCAATCTCAGGGTTCCACAGGGAAGGTGTTTAGCATGGTGTACTTTTAAGGCACTTAATGATTTCAGGTCCAGATATTTTCCCAGTCTAGATTTCAGATTAAGTCCCCACAAAATGTAGCTCACACATTATGGGGTACCAATGTAAAGCACATTTCAAGTGAAATTCTCAGCTTTAGCCAGGAAAGCTATAGCACAAACATGGAAAAATCGCTGTCTTCAACAGTGTAGAGTCACCTTAGCCATTAGACTCTTTTCCTGTCTGCAGCATATCACATCCTTCATTCCATGTTCCCTCCTTCTGCGCTAAGAGCAGCAGTGCTCTGGCTAACAGGCCCTCTCCCAACCCAGTCCAAGGCCATGCCCTATGCCCACCAGCTGGCCAGAGGGAAAAGTTGCTTGTGGGCTTCCGTCCACAGCAACCAAACTCATTGCTTCTGGAAAGGGCAGTGCACAGCAGCTCCATCTCTGCACAGATGGTGTCACAGTTTCCCTACAAATGCCTCAGCCTGACATTTTGGGCCGGTTTCTTTTGCAGAGATGTATTGCAGCTGTCTCCCTGTGGTGGGTGACATGAACTGCAAGGCAAAGACAGCCTGCATGGAGCCTTTCTTCTGGCAGGTGGGTCCTCGCCTGCAGGGAATGACACAGGGTGGATGGGATGGCTGCGAAGGGAGAGATGCCGCTTTCTCCAAGAACTGTCCTGCAGTAACTCTCTGCTACTGTCAGCGAGACAGGAAGATGTCTCAGACTTGACAGACAGCATATAAATACATTTTCAGGATGGAGAAGTGTGGTGGGTGGAACTCGGCCAGCAGTCAAGCACCTACAGAAATGCTTGCTTGTCCTTGTCACTACCAGTGAGATGAGTGACAAAAAAGGAAAAACCAAAGTAAGAAAATTGGTGAGTGGAGATAAAGGCAGTTTAATAGGTAAAGAAAAAAGCAGGGGAAAACTCCAGGAAAAATAAAGACAATCATGCACTATGCCCCACAGCCAGACAGAGGCCCACGTGGTCTCTGAACAATGACCACCTTGGAAGCCTTCTTCTTCCTTTACCTCAGTCTTTATTTCTGATGATTGAGCTGATTGAGCANCATGGAGCCTTTCTTCTGGCAGGTGGGTCCTCGCCTGCAGGGAATGACACAGGGTGGATGGGATGGCTGCGAAGGGAGAGATGCCGCTTTCTCCAAGAACTGTCCTGCAGTAACTCTCTGCTACTGTCAGCGAGACAGGAAGATGTCTCAGACTTGACAGACAGCATATAAATACATTTTCAGGATGGAGAAGTGTGGTGGGTGGAACTCGGCCAGCAGTCAAGCACCTACAGAAATGCTTGCTTGTCCTTGTCACTACCAGTGAGATGAGTGACAAAAAAGGAAAAACCAAAGTAAGAAAATTGGTGAGTGGAGATAAAGGCAGTTTAATAGGTAAAGAAAAAAGCAGGGGAAAACTCCAGGAAAAATAAAGACAATCATGCACTATGCCCCACAGCCAGACAGAGGCCCACGTGGTCTCTGAACAATGACCACCTTGGAAGCCTTCTTCTTCCTTTACCTCAGTCTTTATTTCTGATGATTGAGCTGATTGAGCATGACATTGTATGGTATGGAATATCCTGTTGGCCAATTCAGGTAATTTGTCCCAACTGTGTTCTTTCCCAGTCTCTTTCCCACCCTCAGCCAGACTTGTTGATGGGTCAGAGTGGGAAAAAAAGAGAAAGCCTTGATGCCTTGTAAGCACTGTTCAGTCAAAACATCAGTGCACCATCAACACTGTTTTAGTCACACATACTAAGCACAGCACCCCCAGGGCTGCTGTGAAGATAGTGAACTCCATCTGGGCCAGGCTCAGTCAAGAATCTTGGAGGAATTCAGATGGGGTGTGTATCTCTGTACCTGGCAGTGGGGTGGAGGCCGTATACAAAATCTGAGAATCAGATTCAAAGTTCATATTTTCTAAATTTAGGAGAGTGTTTGAAGCCCAGATCTTCCAACTTAAAGCACCTTATAGACTTCATGGGTTTCCAAGAAATGTATGAGCTAGAAGATCTCTGCCCTTTTACACAACCAGCTTTATAATACATGGAAAAGTGAGTAATATGGGGAGGTTTTGCTGTCTGAAGCACTCCATGTGCAGGCCAGGTTTCCATTCCCATCTCTAGCTATTGTTTGACTACTGCAAACACATCTTGGCTCCCACCTACTGTAAGCCATTACAATCATATTTTTAAAGTTTATTTTGCAAATTGGAGATCGTAATTGCAAACATACTTTCTGCTCCAGCAGTTCTTCTTTGATGATGCTTGCTGGAGTCCATGACAGTTTTGCTGCCCCTGACTTTTGCTCTCAGCTCTAAGTGCTCTACAGCTGGGTGGCTGTGGAAGTGTGTTTCTGTACCACACAACAAACTTTCCCTGATCATTTAGGCTAAAAAATACTGGACTGCAATCTAGGAGGGGTCTGGAGTGGGAAATTCTTGCATTGGTAGGGTATGCTTCTATCATGGCCAAATCCTGTTCAGTATTCAGTTACTCTCAAAATGAAAGAGCTTTTTCTTATATGTTAACAGAATTTCTTGTTTTTAATTTCATGCCCATTGCATCTAGCCCTTCTCCTGGATACTGCTGAGGAGAGTCTGGCTTTTTCTTTGGTATTCCTGCCACCAGGTATTTATGTGATGTAAATTGATGTGATCCCCCTGAGCCTTCTGTTCTCCAGGCCAAAGAGTCCCAGCTCTCTCAGCCTTCTCTACCCGTATTTCAGGTTCTCCAAGCTCTTCATTGTCCTCATGACTGTTGGCTTGACTTCTCCTTGTACATCCATCTCTCTCTTGTACTGGGGAGCCCAGAACTGGACATGGCATTGCAGAGGGGCTGTGCAGAAGGGAAGGATCACTTCTTCCAGAAAACTTAGCTTCATCATATTAAATTATACTGACTGGTCCTAAAAAGGATCCATAGAAAGTGGTGGCCTGGCAGATGGGGGTGAAGTAAAGGCCAGAGCTCTACAACAAAGGAAAAGCCATTTTGGGTCAGGCCAGTGGTCTGCCTGGCCTCCTCCCAGAGATTGCTGGGAAAAAGGGCATAAGAAACAGTGCTCCAATTCCTGGAACATCCTTTATTTTGAGGCAAAGAGAAATTCTGGGGCTTTTTGAGCCAGTGGCTTTATCCAGACCATTGATGAAGTTGTCTGACTTGATTTGAGTAGTTTTGTATTTTTAGTTTATAACAGAGCGTATGTCATAATATGACAGTATACCAGGGAAGAACATTGCCTTTTGATTTTATCCTTATTGTCTGATCATTTTGCTGACTTTCCAGGAGTTCTCCTGTTATGAAATCTGGTAAATAATCATCCTGTGCTCAACCCCGTCCATGTTATCTGTCATTTGACAGATTTCCCTCCCCTGGAAGTGTTCAAGGACAGGTTGGATGGGGCTCTGAGCAACTGGTCTAGTGAAAGGTGTCCTTACCCACAGCAGGGAGGATGGAACTACATGATCTTTAAGGTCCTTTCCAACCCAAAACATTCTGTGAGTCTATGATTCTCTACTTGCTCTCCTCCAGCACATTTGCATGTTTCAACGTCTATAGTGCCTTCTCATCAGGAAGTCATCCTGTAACCCTAATAATCTTCATCACTCCACTCCTCATTTTAGTTCTGCTATGATCTATTTAAAGCAAGGTGACTAAGAACATGTGATCTTCAAAACATGTGCATTGGAGCAATACAGAGTGACATAATGAGAGCTCCTGTTTTGCGCTCAAAGTAAGTAAAAACATCCTAGTTACTTTTTTGATCACTCCTCAGTACTGGGATGATGTTTTCAGAAGGTTATCCAAAGTGACTCAAAGATCTGTTTCCTAAGGACAAACAGCTATGAGTTATTTTTTCCCCCTACTTTGCCGTCACTGACATTAAATTTTCATTCCCCGTTTGATCACCCAGTTATCTAGGAACACAATACGCTTCTGCATCTTTGAGCTCAGTATTAATATTGATTGCCCTTTTTTCTTTTGTCAACCTGCTGGACAGCCTTGGCTTAGTTCCTGAGGAATGTATTGAATGGTAAAGTCCAGTGTGTGAATAGTTGTGGCAGACCACTGACAGCTTCCCTTCCACAGTGAAGGCTCTCCATTATTTGTCATTTCCTGCCTTCTAGCTTAAAACTGGGAGAACATGACCTTTGTATGTCTTAGAAATCTGAAGTTATTGTTACACAAAGTATTTTGACATAATCTTCCATCTGCACCACTGTTACACACACAGCTTGTATAATCCTATAGACGTTTCCAACACATCCATGAGGCGTGACTTCCCTGGGAAAAAAATGCATATGGAATCCTACCCAGCTCTCACAGTTCCTCCTGATCTTGCCAGGTAAAAACATTAGTGTTATTGCTCTCTAGATTTCAGCATCACCCTGGAGCCTCTTTTTGAGGGTCTGAATTTATACCGACCATTGTCTGTTCCTCTGACACCAGATGCATTGCAGTTCACAAATTAGCAGTTTCATGCTGAGTTGCTGCAGAGCTGCTTGATGGTTGCCATTCTGCCTTCTTACCTGTCAGTGTATTGATTTATTTCAAAACCTTTTCAGTTTGAGATTGTTCTTCATTTGTCTCAGGGGGCTCCTTCACCTTTTCCTTAATGAGATGCATTCATCTAAGTTTTTTCTTATTTTTGCTGAGTAATCTTTCTACTTCTTGACTATCTCACTTGAAGCTACACTCAATTTCTGGCAGACATCATGGTTTGGATGTGCCTGAAAGTGTTTTTTTTATTGGCAGCTTGCCATTTGAACAAGTTTCTGAACTATATCATTAGAGATCTACTTTTCAACTGCCAGATTTTCCTGGGTTTCCCATTTGGACATGACTTCTGTCAAAGTCTAGTAGTTCCTTTTACTGTCCTTTTAAACTTGAGTGATGCTTTCTGTGAGTTTTTTGGTTTTCCTTTTCCTTTTCTTCTTTCTTGAAGACTTTTCAGCAGGATATAGGCAGTTCTCAGTTTAATATGGTGTCATGGTTTAACCTCAGTTGGTTACTAAGCGCCAGACAGCCACTTGCTTGCTCCCTGCCCCCTCACCCCTGGTGGGATGAGGAGAAGAATCAGATAAAGTAAAACCCAGGAACTGAGATAAGAACAGTTTAATACTTTAGATAATGTATAAAATATTACTACTAATAATAATAATAATTAAAATGAAAAGGAAGATTACAAAAAGAAAAAGAGAGAGGAATAAAACCCAGGAGAAAGAAGTGATGTGCAATACTATTTCACCCACTGACTGATGCCCAGCCCGTCCCTGAGTTGAGCTCTTCCCCTCTAGGTCAACTCCCCCCAGTTTATATCCTGAGCATGAGGTTCTGTGGTGTGGAATATCCCTTTGGCCAGTTTAATCAGTTCTCCTGGGTCTTCTGTGTCCCAGCTATATCCTCACTTTCAGAGCATGAGACACTAAAAAGTCCTTGGCTCAGTGCAAGCACTACTGAGCAACAACCAAATCATCAGTGTGTTATCAACATTATTCTCATCCTGAATCCAAAACACTGCACTGTACCAGATACTAGGGAGAAAATGAACTCTATTCCCACATGAAACCAGGACACAAAGTGTCTCAAAAAATATCTTTGTGTCTAATCAGCATTGTAATTTTTCTGGCTTCTAGGGTTTGTTGCGGGTTTTTTTTGTTTGTTTGTTTGTTGCGTTTTTTGGGTGTATGTCATGCAGCTGCTATATCCTTTCCACCACTAACCTCTTCACTTTCCTCACAGGCTGTAAATTACTTGTCTCTCTCTATCCTTTGCAAGATATTTTTTCAGCTTTTCTCTTCTTTAACCCATAATTCTCTAGCTGCCTTTTCCTCTGTAGGTAGTAGAGCTCCTATGTACATGACTGAATTTGGAACAATTGCTTTGAACTACACACTATCTCTTTCAGACATGAAGAAAAGCTTTCAGATGAAAGTTTGTCATTTTCCGCCAACTTTATAAGATGGACTAATAAAACATAGGACTTCTATCCACAGACCTTGACTTACTGTCATTAGATGAACAAGCACTGTGGGTGCTCCCCACATGGGCTGACAGGGAATGACTTAACCACCGTGGACTGTCCCACCTCCCCCCGCCAGGGAACAGGGCAGGCTGCTGTGGAATGACACATGGAGCAGCCCCAGGCCAAGGTATCAGGCATCTCCATGGGGAAGGAGGTGCTGATGTAGAGGGTGTCTACTCTGGTCAGGAAGAACAAGTAGATGAGGCCTTTCACAGCCTCCCATTCCCTGGCTCTGGTCCGTACAGCAGACTGTAACCATACCAATATCTGCTGGAGGAAGAGCACAGCCTTGGAGGTTCCTGGAGAGCATTGATGAAAACATCCAGACCCAAGTGATAGAGGAGCCAGTACGGAGAGGTGCTCTGTTGGATCTCACACTTATAAAGGAGGGAAGGCTCCCTGAGGATGTGAGAGTCAAAGGCTGCCTTGACTGCAGTGACCAAGAGATGGTGAAGTTAAGTATCCTGACAGGAGATAGCAGGGCAAAAACCAAGATCCCAACCCTGGCCTTTAGGAGAGAAGACTGGTCTCTTCTGGGATCCACTTGAAAGAGTCCCATGAGATAGAAGCCTAAAGGGAAGAGAGGTCCAAGAAAGCTGGTTGATATTCAACAATCACCTTTGCTATGCTTAAGAATAATCCCTCCTAAAGAATAGGAAGTCAAGCAAAAATGTCAGGGGGCCTGTGTGGATTGCTAAGGAGTTCCTGGAAAAACTCAGACCTCAAAATGAAGTATGCAGAAAGTAGAATTAGGGTCAGGTAACCTGCGATAAATGTAGAGACACCTTTTGAACAAACAGACAAGGTTAGGAAAGAGTCAAAGCCATCCAGACTTGACTCTGGCAAAGAATGTCAAGAGCAACAAGAAAAGCTTCCATAAATACATATGGGGCAAAGAGAAGACTGTTGAAAATGTGGGCCTGCTGCTGAAAGGGGCAGGTGTTCTGGTGATGCAAGACATGGACAAGGCTGAGGTACTAAATGTCTTCTTCATCTCAGTTTTTGCTAAAAAGACACAATTCAGGAATTCCCAGAGACCAGCATGAAAGACTGGAGCAAGAAGGTTTTTCCTTGGTGGAAGAGAATCAGGTCAGAGAACATTTAAACAAACTGGACATACATAAACCCCTAAGCCCCAAGAGGATGTACCACTGAGTGCTGAGGGAGCTGGCTGATGTTGTTGTAAGGCCACCTTCAATTTTTCCTTCCCTTACTTCTAATGGTTCTCATTTTTCCATGCAAAACAACAGTCATCACAGGCTTCTCACAATAGATCAGTGTCCTTTATATTCCATATCATCAGCCTCCAGTTGGAGAGTTGCACTTTACTGCTTCAGACTTACAGATATGTTGACATTTAAGGTAAGGCAATATGTGGTTGAAATCCTGCATGAATAAATTCTGCATTCTGTGGTCTGAATTAAGCCCGCTGGAGCTGTTATGAGGGTAAGAAGGAGAAGCAGAGGTGGTAGAAGTGCTGCAGGATGAGAAAAGACAGATTGGTATAAAGGTTATAAAGGTTTGGAAAACCACTATTTTATGCATAAGACAAAAGAAAGTACTGAACTGGTCTTCTACCTTCATTCAAGCTTCTTTCCATGTACACAAAGCAATTTCAAACAGAGAATTTGCTTTTCATCTCTCAAATATTATTTCTGTTCATCCAAGAAGTTCTTCCCCAAATGCATGTGTATCACTGGGGACCTGCTCTACACTCCAAATGTTTTTTTCATGTAATAAATACTTGACATTTAGAAAAATCGCTTCTAAATTTACACAGTGCAGAGCTCAGTTTGAGATTACCCTCTAAGCACCCTGAAGTGCCAGGCGCATAAATAAATATCTTTGCAAATAGATTCTCATTTATTAGTTTTGCAAGAGTATTTTCACTTCTTGGAGATGGGTGATTACTACAGGACGAAAGAAGCACTTCTAGTTGAAAATTAATAGTGAGAAAATGCAGGAGAAAGGTTGATCAAAAAGGTTAAATTCTCTCCCCGATGTTTTGATGTTTTCTATCTTTGTAATTTAAATTTCATAATAATGGTACTATATGTGTCAACTGTCCAGTTGTGCTTTATGTCATAGCCAACCAAGCATACATTAAGCTGTGTGAGAAACAGCAGCAAGAGATAAACTGCCATTTTCAGGGACAGGAAATACCGTCTGTCTGCAGGTCATGCATGGTCTCCATCATACAGGACATAAATAGATTTCAAGATGTACCATCTACTCCCATAACAGTACTGGGAGATGATGATCAAGCATTATTGTCCCCATTTTAGAGAGGGAATAATATAGGACTAAGCGTTTAGCCGTAGAGAAAGCCAGGGATTGCTGTCTACTGCCACTACATAAAAACTGAAAAGTTCCCTACAAAGGCATCCTTCCATCTGAACTGCAATGCCTCATTTCGATGTATGTGGAAAGTGAGAAGAGATTCCTGATGGCCATGAATTGCTTGGCACTGCTTCTCACTATCACCTGGGGAAAGTGCCTGTGCTGCACAGGCTGGAGCACTGATCCAATTAATGGTGCCATGAAAGGATACAACCACCAGGCAAGGTGATCCTTTCACTTACTATTGCTGCCAAAACCCTAAACCTCTTGGTCAAACTGTCTCTCTGCTGTCGGGGGGAGGCATAACAGCACAGTGATAGATGGGATAAAGGGCCTGTTTCTGACTATAGAAGGCAGCCCAGATGGTTACCTACCCTGGGACAGGCTGGATAGGCCAGGCTTTTCTTCAGTACAGACAGCCTTAGCAGCCAAAACCACACGGGGCCAGGGATCCTT
>VYZR01055913.1:144174-154578 GCA_013400675.1 Oxylabes madagascariensis | reverse complement strand
CTTTTTTTTTTGTTTTTGCTTTTAATTAAAAAATTTTCTGGTATAAGTCAAAGTTCTCTTTAAAGCACAACCTCCTATGAAGCTAAAAAGTAAAACACACTTGGCAAGAGAATTTTTCATTTGTATCTCCAATGTGTCAGTTGGAAATCCCCAGTGACAATGCTGATCCATGCCATGATCAAAACTCCCAAAACCAGTGATGAGTTTTGGGATTCAAAGGTCTGTTGAAATTAAATAGAAACTACAGATGTACTTCTCTTGCATTTGTAGTTTTCCTCATGTCATTTTTTTAAAAAAATAAAGACTTTCTGAGTATACTCAGTATCTGTTTCTCTGGCTGTGGTGTAAGCAGTTAAACCAGCTCTTTTTGTTCCATGCAAGTGACTGGAGTGACCTGCAGAGTGCTCAGCACCACCAAGCCACATAATTTTATTAGAAAAAGGGATAGCCATCAGCTTTCAACCAGGCACTTTAGCTAATTGTATTAATAAGACTAAGTGAAATTCAAGTGCTCTCCAAAAGGAAAAGACATTTATCAGTAGCCCTCTGTCGGGCTGGAGGATGGAATAATTTCTGTTTTCCAGGTGACAGGGAGGGCTGCTAAGGGATTTACCCAAAGTCACACCAAAGCCCGTGGTTCTGACCAGCCCCTCCTTGCCTTACAGGGTTGGGGCAGCTCCTAACCCCAGTGCACAGGTAAATGTGGGGTCTGTAAGGAGCTGTCAGTCCTGCAGGGAGCTGTTACTGATCACTAAAATCCAGCTCCCAAAACGATCCGTGGAGCTGCAGAGCTGTGCAGAAAGCATCTCGTCAGCAGCACCAGCAGAGAGGAGAATTCACTGTGAGGCTGCAGAGCTGAAACACTTCAGAACGTCAAGGCAGGATGACAACCCACAGGCAGAGTTGTCTCTGCAGAGTTGGGACGTTTCACGGAGAACACATCCCACGCAGTTATCCCGGTGCTGTGACTGCAAACACGCTCCTCACTGGCACAGCCACGCCAGGGCCTGGGCTCCCGGCAGATCTGACACCAGGGGACCTGGGGCCACCCCCGTGGGGATGCAGGTGTGGGTGGGTGAGTGCCCAGTGCTGCCCAGAAATGATGTGTGTTGTGATTCCGGACTCTCTGGCTCTCACGCAGCATCTCTTCACCCCGGGGTGCACCTGCTCTCTAAGAAACTCCTGCAAAGCTCAGATACATGCATTTTAAAAAAATACGTTTCTGAAGTCATCAGCAATACTTGTGGAAAAAAAAAAACAAACACATCTTTTCCCAGTTTTAGAAAACTTTGTGTTGTTGAAATGGTTTTCCTCTTGAACATCTAATAGTGATGCTTAGGTGAAAAGCAGCAGCAGAAAAAGGGGGTCAAGAAATACCATTTCAAGTCACGAGTTATAATCACTGGGAAACAGGAAGCTGGTGCTATCCTCTTCACTAAAAGGAAAACAGTGGGAAAAAGTTCCTTACTTTCTTCCACTAGCTGCAAATTTATTTCAATAAATTTTACTATAAAACAGATGTCAATGGATTGATCATAAATCTGACTCCTTGAAAACAGACAGTTGAGTAAGGCTGGTTTAAAATCACAGAGGTTTTTTGTATGCCAATGTTTTAAAGGACTTCATTCAGCTATGTTATTTTATAGTTTTAAGGTTATGGGAGCAAGGAGTTTGTGGCCTTCATATTACCCCCAGACAAGCCCAGTATAGGCCAACACAGCTCTATATTCCGGAGCTCCCCAAGTACATGTATTTTGCATCCTTCTGCTTCCCTCCCACCCCACATCCCCCAAACCAGAAAATTCTACACAATACTCGTAACGATCTCGACACCTCTGGCTCTAAACCCCTCAGAAACGTGCTGCAGGAGACACCAGTGTTCCCTGCACTTACAGAAATGTGGCCAGGTACATTAATGAGCCATTAAAATGTGCCACCTGCCCGTTGCTGCTGCCGGGAGCTGTCAGAGGCACGACGCGCTGTGACTCTGCTCCCGCTCGCAGAGATCCGTGTGACGCCTCGAGACTGAACCCACTTTAAAACTTTCTGCCTGCTGAACGGATTAATTTGTAGCAAGATCTGAAAGTCATGGATTTTCCATACCTTATCTCCAGACTGAAATACAAGCTCAATATCTCTAATGCCTCCGAGACGGGGAAGGAAGGTGGAACGTGCCCTGTGCGTGGTTGGTGCGCGCTCCTCCTGCCGCTCCCGTTTGTTGTTTCCACCTCGGCACCCCACACAGCATCTCAGCACCAGCACTGGCAGCTCGCTGCAGGAACATCATCCTAATCACAGCTATCAAATCCAGCTTGATTTGGGCCATACATTTTCCCCCCTGAGCCCCCCAGACGTAGCTCAGCTACCGCTGAAGTTTTGAAGGAGCACAGAAGGTCACCAGCAGCTTACAGAAAATCTGCTGATTCTGTGCCAAAAAACTACTGCTTCTCCCCAGAAGAAGTCCAGCTCTCTGGCAGGTTTGCCAGCTTCTACCTCTTTTTTAAAATGGATCTCAAGAAGGTAGTCACGTACCCACACTGTTTAGAAACTGAGTGCATTTTCTGTTGGACCACCTCTAAAAGCTTTGTCAGGAAGCAGCGAATGAGCCCAAAATTAAGCTGTGAAATACTCTGTATCCACATATTACAACACAGGAATTGGCTGGTAATAATAAATACACTCACAAGTGTTATAACAATAAATACAGCCTAAAGGGGAAGAAAGACTTCTCCTTTTTTTTTTTTCTTTTTTCTGGTCTCTGGACTTCTGAGACATAGCCCTGCTTTGAAAAGGTTGGTTTAGAATTCATTAAGAAACAAGAGCCAACAATCTCAAAATTTCTATTCTTTCTTCTTGAAAATCCAATCACAAGTACTGCATGATTTTAAGGCACGAGAGATTTTGATTTTTCCAGTAATTCTGCTATCTAGTTGTGTTGCTTTAATTAGCTATCAGCAGCACTTAATGTATTTCTAGAGTATTGTTGCCAGCTTTTTACATATCTCTCCCAACTTGTGAAAAAAATCTCAAAAATAGACCTACAAAAATTAATCTTCCTGCTCCCTGTGCAGAGATATTTAAATGGTAATTGCATTCTTTATACCTCTAAAACCTGGTTCTACTTCTAGATACTTATCTGAAAGCCCAATGAAATTGTGTGATAGCAATTGTTGATGCTACTTACACATTACTGGAAGTTATTGAGATCTGATAGCTATCATGATATTGTAAAATCTTCACACAGTGGGGCCACAGTTCATCAGTGCCTTTGATTTTTATACTGAAGGGTGAGTGCCTGGACCAATAAACTCCACTTATTAATTCTTACCATCTTATTACCTTTACTTATTATAGCACAAGAAAAAAATCTTGTAATTTCAAAGACTGGCATATACTCAGCTGGCAACACAGCAATTTCTTAAAACCCCATACCTTAAACACAGACTGCTTCCCCACAAGCTCGTGGGCCATGTGGTCAGATCCCACTTTGCTCCTTACTGGAATTCACTTCCCACAGAAATCCCGTCAGCTCAAAAGCCCACAGACTGCCAGGATGTGTTTGCAGTTGGTTGCTCACCCCTTGGAAAGATCAGACCCACTCTGATTTCAGCCTTACAGGGTTTCTCAGAGGAGCTCTGTGATGCGGGGTCTGGCAAAACCAGCCTCCCCTCAGACTTGGATGTGTCACCTTCACACACCAAACACTCCTCCAGCAGGAAGGCTGGTGGCTTTTGCCCTTTGATATCAAGTTATCTGAAGATTTTTTTCCACAGCTCTGTGCCAAGAAAAGCTAAGCAACAATTATCAACAGTTTAGCTGGAGGCACCTTCCTTACTCGTAACCCAGACAGGCTCTCCAGCAAATGGACATCTTTTGGAAATTCAGTATTTTTATTCCAGAGAAAGGGGTATCAAGAAAAAGAAAGAAGTGAACAGGTTACACTCTTAAAAACTCCTCTAGTATTTGGATTTATTTCAGTATTGTTTGGCAACTTCTCACATTTTCAAATGGCCTAAAGTAATTGCAAAAGAAACCCTATTAAGAGACCCTGATGAGGGAAACTATTAAAATTGCATATACAGTTTGCTCTGATGAACCTCCCTACTTCACTTCTGCAGCAAATAATATATTTTCATGTTGTTTTTTTCCTTTCACCAGAAGTGTGAATTATAGTTCTATAAATTCACCCTTACTGTCAATTAAATTGAATAAACATTGTGTGAGTGAATTAGGAAGAGATACAAAGCAATTCAATACCAGGGTTAGTTATGGAGAAGACTTTTTAATGAACATAAATTGATATCATTAAAATAAATTTGCTTTTATGTTCCTGAAGTAGATGCCCTGCAAAACAAGCACTAGGCCAAAGCTACCATCTTTCCTCAGATTAAATGGGAGCTTCCTGCTCTCTGGGATTTCAGAGATTTCTAAGGCTGGAAGATGCAGCCTTCTTTGTTAAAGAAATGCAACAGAGGAGATAAAACTTCAGCTTTTTGTTAAATTTAGTTTTTCTCCCTAGCATCACCTTCTTTTTACAGAAGGACACGAGTAAATAAAAAAAGCCTTTCAACATTATTCTTTATAGGCTGGCAGTAACCAGTCAGTCGCTTCTCTGAATTCTCATTTTTGCAAGTTGTGATGTAGTCATATGTCAAGACCACATTTAAAATCAATGTGCAAGGTGAGGAAAGCATTTTTACTGTTACAAAATCTCCTTCTCCCTCTTTCTTTGTGTCCCTGGAATAATAGCAATAGGCTCACCACCATTATTGGCTGTGTAAGGACAGGAGAGGTGAATCATGTGGACCAATCTCCCACCTGACAGCACACCATGCTTTTCCTCACCTCCTCCTGGGTTTGCCTACATTCCCAAAATGAAGCCCCCTTGTCTCTGTCAGACATATCCTCCAAACCACCTTCCATTTCAGGAGTTCTCCCTCACATGGCAAAATCATTCTGAGAGAGAGGATGTTTTTGTGTGCAGCATCATTGACAATTAGTGCCTTTGGCATCCCCTCTACAGAGAGAGGAATTTCACTCTGTGGATAAATAGAGAGCTTAGGTTTCCAGGGCTGTCAGCACTTAACAAACAATAAATGCATGCACCAGTGTAGAAGGGAATATAAATCAGAACAACAACTTGAAGGCTCTTTCCTAATAACACAATGCATGTTTATCTCCAAGAGAAGAAGGCCCAGCAGCTAGCAAACACCACGAAATTCCCACACAACATGGCATTGTCAATGGCTCTTGGAAAGGTAAAACATGCTTGAATAGATGTTGGTGCTCTTAACACCAGAGGCCCGCATGCTTAGAGAAAGGCAATCACAGCACACTGTTTCTCCCGAGGCACTACAAACTATTGTTCCTTTTAATTGCAAGCATAAGATTTAAAAACCTTTTCATTGCCTTGATGAGTTGGTTTGCAAACTGGCAGCATACCAACCACTGGCTTAGGCTGTGTGACACCATATGGACAGTCCTTAAATCCCAAAGCACACGTCTTCTTTGATAAAGGCAGATCGTTGGGAAGCCTGGTTCCATGATTTACAGAACGCTTGTAGGGTGAGGCAGTTCTGCTCCGTTCAGGGAATAAATTTTTCCCTTCTCTCCCCCTCCCGCCCTTCTCTCCTCTGATTTTTCAAGGTTATTATCTCAGTGCTTTTTCCTTGGTACCAATTCCTCTGAACTTGAGTTCACAATGACTGACAGCGGGGAGGCGCAGAGAGAGCTACCACCAGAAGCTTTCTCCTCCCTGGAGGAGCTTCACAATGCTGCCTATTATGTAGCAACTTGAAATGCTGCCTTAATGGCACACACCTCTAAAACATCCCTTTCTCTCATTTGCTCACCCCAGGGACCCCAGGCATGGGGATGGATCCCACCCTGCCCACTGCAGAGGTGAAAGTGTGCAGGGCTGCCAATCTCTGGGCTGCAGCTGTGACTCCCAGCACTGGTGTTGGGAGGGTTGAACTGGTGGGCTCCAAGGCTCGGGTCAGCCCAGTGTTCACCCACCAGTGAAAGCCCTTAGAAAAAACCAGCCCATCTTAGTGAGGGGTTAAATTTGGGGATGTTTTCCTCTGCCATACTCATCCCACAACCCCCAAATTGAGAGGTGCAATGCCGGCTTTGGCTGTGCTGCAGTGTGGATTAAAAGCTTGTTTTCTGAAGCCTGGTAGAAGGACCTCCTTGTAGAAATGAACCCTCCTTAGCAGAAGATCCCTCCTATTGCAGTTTCAGGCTGGCCATCCCTCCTTGCACTCCCACACAGGAGAGCACAGACACTGAGGATAGACAACCATTAAATACTGGCAGGAAATCCACTCCCCCAGTCTCATTAGTGGTGACAAGAGCACAGCCCATCCTGCCCCCACACAGGCTGTAGCCCTGCAAGCTTGAACACAGAGCAGGCTGACAACCAGGTACAGGGCCATTACATGGGACTGGCAAGTCCTCAAACTAACCCACCAGTCATTTAAATCTCTCTATTGTTCCTTCTAAATGTCTCTCTTCCAAAACCCGCGGCAGGTGAAATCCAATACCATGCACCGACTCACAAATAGCTATTCATTTCAAGAAATCTTTCACCTGAATTGTTTGTTAGAAGCTTCTAAGGAAAACACTGGGTAATAGAAAGTGTAGGTGAAATGACAAGTTGAACTGATTGCACACAATAAACAAAGCACCTGGGGCTTCAGCGTGCCACAGCTTTGTCTGGATGAACAGGATAATGATGTAAGCCTAGCAGTGGTCCAAGATTACAGGCTACTACTCAGTTCTCCTATTAAATTCACCATGTGATGCTGAGCCTTGACTCTCAGCTTCTTTTTCCCTCGACACATTTGCTTCTGTGTTATTCATTTGCAAGAGAAGGACCTCAGAAGAAGGTCTGTCTTCCTCCATAGATTCTCTGTCTCTCTTCTGGCCCTGGTACCATAATTCTGTCTTCCTCCATAGATCCTGTCTCTGTTCTGGCCCTGGTACCATAATCCCTTGATGGCATAACTGGTAATTCTCTAAACATGCAAACAGCTGTTACTAATAGCAGTTGTAAGAATAGAAATAATTTTGCATTGTACAATCTCGTGGCCCATATAACACACTTTGTTGCAGTTCAGACATTAGTCACATTAAGTCCAAGATCATAATGGTGGCATTCAACCCTTGATGACTAGACACAGGGTGCTGGTTGACTGCTTACAGCAAAAATTGTTGTTTACAAGGTACTGTAGAGATGGCAGCTCTGCGCTATTAAAAACATATTAAATTAATTGAATTCAAACAACCAGCCACAAGAACAGAAAGAAGAGCAGTATGAAGCTGCTGTACACTTAGCATTTAAAGACAAATCCTCCTCATGAGGTGCAGCACACACACACCGATGGGGCAGGTCCTCCTCTGGCTTTCTCTGTAGCCTTTATGGGAGGAGACAAGTGGATGTGCAGAAAATGGAGATATTTTCTCTTCTACCCTCACCCTCTTTAGCAACCTAAGAATAGCCTAGATTAGTTTCACCACTCACCAGCCTGGATTGCTCCCCTCAGGGATAAATGCCTGCAGAATGTGTCAGCTGGTCAGGCGTCTTTCCAGACTGACAGGGGAAAGGTGAGCTGCTCCATGAACACCACACATCCAGGAGCTCTGAGACACGAGAGGACTGGGGTTGTATGAATGCAGCCCAGAAAGGATGCAGCAGTTTGGCAAAACTCCAAGACAAAACAGCATAATATTGAAAAACTCTACAAAAAAACCCCAAAAAACAACAAACAAAAAAAACCTGCCCGGTGGAGGAAGTCAAGGTCTTATTGTGGAACTTTCTCCTTCATGCCACAGATTATCTTTTCCTTCAGTATGATTGAGCACACGACAGTATGAAGTGAAGCTTTCAGCAAAACAGCAGAAATTTCAAGCCTGGCTGCATGGCAGAGTAGAGGCACACGTGCCCTGGCACAGCACTACCAGCACTCTATTGGCAACAGGCAGCTGGATTAGGCATAAACCAAATTAACAGAGCCTGGAGAGAGAATATACTGCCTTCCCCTAGGGCACGTTTAAAAGGCTTCAGAGCACAGGGGATCAGCACAGTCACCAGCTGCTGAACTGTGCCCTGTCCTGGGCCAGGTGCAGGGATATCCCTCAGTCCCTGCCCTCAGATCTCTGGGGCACTGCTCCAGTATCCTGTCCTGCTGCTGTGCAGAAGGAGAAAGGTTCATTAGGAATTTCTGCCTTCCCTCTGTCAGACTCTTCTTGAAACTACTACAGCCCTGAACTGGCCTGACACTGCTCACGTCTCTTCTGCTCAGCATAATCCCTCAGCTAATTGCTGTATGGGAGAGGCACCTCTTCCCAGGCATGAGGCACTGCTTGGAACATGAATATTTCATAAATGAATACAGACTTTTCAAAAATTATTAACACATTTCTGCAATCCATGTTCGAGGATTGCTGTAAAATAAGGCAGAGCTGTGCTTTCAGGGTCTCACTTTCCCCTCCCAGACTGATCCTGACAGTATTTAAAACATGGAGCTACAGGCTTATTATGCAGTATTAATACAACAGACCTCAAGGATATTTATCGACTGCTGCTGCTAAGAAGCATTTTGAAATGCTTCCTTGACTCCCATTAGATCCTCCACTAAGGTAACATTTCCTGGGAGTTTATTTGTATTTCAGAGAAGAACACACTGACCATGTTCACCCTTTCCAATATTTCTTCCAGACACAAGGGATTATTTACCCACGCTTGCATGCAAATATCTCATCTAATTCATTTTGTTCTTTTATAATGCTGGTTAAATAAAGCTTTTCAGGGAAACAGAGTCTGTTTCAATTTATCTTAGTTGAAACTGGGACTATAAATCTCTTCAGTTTCCTTTATTGATCTTAAACAAAATTACAAATATAAATTACAGCTGCTGCAAATTAAATGTTCTAATGACTGTGTTTGAAAGCAAATGCAATGGCGTCAATAACACATTAGATAAGACACTGTGAGAATAGCATAGAGCTACCATTCCCTGCAGAAAACAAAAGGATTTCTGTGGAAACTCACAGCCAGGGGCTCCCTGCTCCCACAGCCATGCTTTCCTATCCCTGATTAATATATAAAATCAGCTACACGAGACCTACAGGAGTTGCAGATGGCTTGAGGCAGCCATCAAGAAAACTCATCAATTGATTTGATAGACACCATCATTTCAGAGCCAACAGCCCAAAGAGGGTCATTCCTGAAAGTCTTTCTTCTACAAAAATGGCAGGCTTTGGCTGCAATTGTATTGAGACCCAGAAAGTTTGTACGCTGGAGCAAGACAAATATCCAATACTGGTATGTGGTGCTGAATCACTGCATTCAAAGAGGCAACACATATTCTGTACAGCCCATGCTGCAGGAGATAAACATATCTCCAGCTCAGCTGTCCCACCAGTTCCCTTCACTCTTTATCTCACTGAAAGCACTGGTCACAAGGTCATGCTTTACAAGGGCAAATATCAAGTGATGCTGCTTCAGGTGTGATATATTTCTCCTGAAGAAGCTCCTATTTCACAAAGCAGCATAATCATCAGTTTTCTACACCGCTGACATTTAGACCCTTAAGCACAAAGGTATCTGTTTACCAGGTCATGAAATTGCAAGTATAATATCAGTGGCTGTGCTGTGCTTGACAAAACCGTAAAACATTTCATTTTGCTGCCTAGTGAGCTTTCAAAAGCCCCGACACTGGAGAGGGAGACAACATTCATGTTACCATCAAAGTATTTCAAAACACCTACTTTTCTGTCTGTGATCTGTGGACACGCGTTTTTCCTCCACTCCACTTCTGCCACTCCTTTCTGATACAGCCAGCACTGCAAATATCCAAGAAAACAGATTCCTTTTATGTTTTCTTAAGTTTTATGTGATCACAAAGCCTCTCTGAATAAGTATAACTGTGTGTAGCCAAGGTATTAACATTCCTGCAATTTTTTGTGAAAAAGGCACCTTGGTAAGTAGACGAATGAGTTCTCCATTTATCCAGAGATAAATGCAGGACACGGGCTCTGGAAATCCTGTTGTCTTTGCAGCTCACAGAACTAATTGCTCCTAAGCAGAATTCAGCTGGTTTGATGGACACCACGGATTCAGGGCCTCACAGCCATTGAAATGTTGCTACCCAAAGTCCTGCTTGTAAACCCACCCTGAGCGACCAAAATGGCATTGACTGTGAAACCTCAAAGACTTTGCACTCTGGGCCAGGCAGGAATTCAATACTGGCATGAACTGCTGGTCAGAAGGGCAGGTCTGACAGACCCTCCCAGCCTGTGAGCTGTTCCACTGATGGAACTTCTCCTCTGTGCTTAAAATAGGCAATAGACCCTGATTTTGTCTTCCCTCATCGTGCAACCTAACAAACAAAATAACAGCTG
>VYZR01055913.1:127892-143528 GCA_013400675.1 Oxylabes madagascariensis | reverse complement strand
GAATTCCTCCGGCAGTGACAAAGAGAATGAAAAGGAGAAAAATGAACTTTTTTCCAGGACAACGGAATGTTACTATTTATGAACTTGCAAGAGAATTAGAGCTGAAATAATTTGACAGAAAAAGAGATTTTAATTAATGATGGTAATTCTTACGAAAGGAACCAGATTGCCAGCCCTGGAAACTGCCAGTTCATTTTATCCACAATGTCCATACAATCTCAATGAGACTATTTCAAAGATCCCCAGCACAGGAGCTGAGCTGAGAAGTTCAATTTCTGATTGCTCATACATCTTGTCTTTTGCTGCAGCTGAACTTTGCAACATGAATAGTTGCTCACTAAATCAATCCCACGGTACAAGCAGATCCTTTGACATGGGCCAATTGATCTCTAACAACTTGAATCAGATTATAGCAGTGACCAAGAATCACAAAACCTATTGAAATAAATGTAAAGCCACTTAGGTTCAAATGTCTGCTGCATCAGGGTCTCAGCCGGAGGAATTCGCTGCAAATTGATCACCAGCCTCCTCAAATACCTAAGTAACCCTTAAAAAAACCCTGATCACAGCAACAAGGACCAAAGGGGGAGAAAAGGAACCTTTCATTCAGATCATGCCATTTCAGTTAACTTCTGATCATTCTGTTTAGATACATCAGTCCCCTCATCCCAGTCCTGATGAGTGTCATTGCTGTGGGAGACAGCAGGCATCACATTTTGCAAAGAGCAGCAGCTGCAGAATTGATTTCCAAACTGGATGGTGAGGAGGAAGCTGGGGGTTTTTAGTAGTTGATAATAAAATCCTGGAGTAATGAAACACCAGCAGAAGCCTTTCAGCATCTACCTTTGCATCCTGTTCTCCATGCTTTTGCAGCTGGGTGGAGAATTCCACCTCCCAGAAGTGCTGAGCAGACTTAACAGATTTGGGGTTCAAGTTCCCTGGTGGAAGGGCAACTAGCCTGGCTTGTCCCTGAAATTTGATTTCTGGTCCCCACTGGCTTAGCAACACAGGTGCCTTGAGCTAAACACCTTGCTGTGGTTCTCATAACATCCTGTGGCAAAGACAGCAATGATTTTCACTACTTGAGCCTAATATGAAATAGATTAAGTCACATGTATCAAATTCACTTTAACATGAGTATTTCTATTACCTGGGTCAGAGAGTCTGTGCAGTCGCTCTCCAAAACCTGCTGTTATTAATTCAGCAATTACAGCTTTATGGTGGCAGGAAATCCTCGGTGTTTGAGCTGGGACAGGGAAGCTGTAATTCCGAATGGGACATGACATGAATTACTGGATTGCTGTAATTTTTCAGCTTTTCATGCATTTTCGCTGCATATATTAAAAATACGGCAAGTGATTCACTTTTAATTATGCAAATTCAAAGACAGTAAGACAAGAGATGGATGAGTTTTTAAATGCCTGCTCTGCCTGGCCACCTGGGGTTAGCACAGAAAATCCACCAGCTAATCAGGTAACCTGGCCCTCCATGCTTCTGCTTGCCTGAGTATACAAAAAATTACCTCTTTTTAGTATTCTGCACCATCACAAGGGCACAGAGCACAGGATTTAAAATGGCCAAACAGAGGGAAAGCTGGGCAGACAAACCTTCTCAACTTGCCTTTCCCCTTCCCTTAGGTGTATCAGGACAGCTGATACACAGCTGCCCTCACATCTGACATCCCATAAAACCTCAGAGGCTTTCAGGCTTTCAACATCCTTTCTAATTTGGCCATTCTCAGCCACCATTTCTCAATAAAAGGAAAAATTTGCCCAATACAGATGTTAAAAAGAACTTTTAACTAGAATATACAAACCAGGGCCATAGTGTGCCTCAGCTTCCACATTCTGCAACTCTATCCTTGGCTTCTTTTCTGTTTCTTAGCAAAATCTCTGGCTGCAGCCAGCTTTCATTTGCATGAGTCCATGCACAGGTCTGTGAGTCTCTTACACTGGTCTCTAGGACGTTGCTAAACTGCAAGATAGCAAGTGCAAGTAATGATGTCTTGTTAAAAGTCTAGTAGCTGTATCTAATAGCTGAAGTGTTCAGTGTGGTAATTACAGAGGCGAGAGACTGCTGAACATGTGCAAAAAAGGAAATAATTGGAGTAGCAGTAATGCAAAAAGTGTCTCCAAGCCTAGAGCAATTGTTATTTTGGCCTCCTACTGATGTGCTACTTACCGAGTGTACAGTGGTTAGGAACCAGCTCTCGTTAATGAAAGCTAAGTTCAGGTGTTTTCCATCCAGAACCCCGAGGCTCCACATCCAGCACATACACAGTTTAGGCTGCAGAGATAAAATTACTCAAGCACCTCATTGCCTTGCCCTGGAAGATTACATCTGCCTCTTTTCCCGGGGAGCCTGGGAGAACTTTCGTGCAAGTACATTAGCATTGCAAATCTCCAGCAAGCTACTGAAAAGAGGGTGCTAAAGGAGGTGCTCACAAGACACTGCTGTGCTGAGTTCTTCACATTAATATTTACAAACCAAGTGGAAACTTCATTTTCTCTAATCTCTTCATCCTGCTTTCTCCACCCAGAGATCTCACTGCTAGTTTCACTATTGCTTCTTTAAAGGTGATTTCTTGCAGCTTCTTCAGCAGCTATTCCAAGTGCTGAATTCTTTCAGTACTTGCCTGGGTGCCTATTACATGGAGTTTCAAGAGCAGAAATATTCCTGAAGGGGAGTGGGTGGTTCAAGTAGGTTTTTTTTCTGTCATGTCCTTGGCATTGCTATTACAAATCTCACTCAGATACGGTATCTGCCCTGCAGCCCTGGAATTCTGCCTTATTCTCAAGCTTTTTGAAACTCATCGTTTTGGCATACCTGCTGATCACAGCCTTCATAAATCTAAGCAGAACTGAGCATTACCTTCACCTTCCAGCTTCTATAGAAACCTTAGTCATGCATTAGTCACTTGCGGTCTCAGCCACTGCTACTACTTTTAAAATTGTGCTAAACTCCTGCTCCTCACAGAGTGAGGCGCAGAATTAGCTCACTTACCTGTTTATCTGCTCCACTTTGACAAAGACGTGGTTTTGTTGGGTGGGGGAAAGTCAAGACCATTTTAGTCTCTTACCAACACCTAATCCCAGCCTGTCCCCTGATTGCAAAGCCTTGGGGGGACTTCTCCCTCGGCACTTCTGGCTAACGGGACACAACCTCTGGGCTGTGCCTTTATGAACTCACCATCAAAGCAGTCTCAGTCCAGGGAGCTGAAGATCTCAAACACTGCAGTGGGAAAAGCAGTTCTCTGTGAACAGAAGAGTTTGAACTCTCCTGCCTCCCAGTCCTGCTAAAGGGAAACCTGATTCTTATTTATAATCAGGAGGAAATGAAGACCACAAAACGAGATGATGACAGCATCATTAAGGATTTATTTCAAACTACAGAACAAAGCAGAAACAATATCGTGGTTTGATGGAGATTAAAGACTTGTGTGGATTCTCCCATTCTCGTCTGATCTCACCATTACGTAGCGATGGTTCCCATAACTTTTAATTTTAATTCTGCTATCCACGTCTGCTGCCACTTCTACCAACCAAAGACTGCACAAAGATCAGCTTGTAATGAGAGTCAGTTTAACACCACTTACTTTCTTCGTGTCAGTGGTGTCATGGAGATCACTTATAAACTTGCGTGTTAAGTAAAGCAGTTAATTGTGCTGCTGTACCGGGTTTAGACATAAAAGGCAGAATTAATAACAGGTTTAAAGAAAAGGCTTAGACTAGGAGTCCTGTATGCAGAAAAGGGGTTAGTGTGAGTTAATGTCGGCTTGTAAATAGAAAGCATGGCTAATGTTTGGTTAAAAGATAAGATTAGAGGGTTAGCTATTGATTTGAATGACATACCTTATGATAGAAAATAAACATTTTGATGAAAAGAAGTGACAGAAACACCAAGGCTGACCCTTTGTGTAAAGTGAGGTTCTCCTGAGCAAATAGTGCTATCAGACTGGAAAGATCCCTTTCTGTGCTTGTCCCAAAGGGATTCTCATACAGTTCATAGAGACCACACAGGCACTCAGGATGCATTTCATCTCCGACAGAGGAGAAGTTCTTCGCTCCAACGTGGGTTTCTGCACCCAAACACTCAGCTGGGGGAGATGGGATGGCCCCACACACCAGGACAGGGAGCCAGGGTTTCATTGAAACCACAGCATCCAGGTCAATAGAAGTACTGGAGGAATTTATGGGTACAATAGGGCATATAGCAGTTTTGCAGAGGGCTGGAGGGGTCTGCTGTTCATTTCTGGGGAGGAAACAACAACAAAACACACCAAAAAACCACCCAAACAAGCAACAAAAACAAAACAAAAAACATTGTGAACCTATTTTCATCTTTAGGCACCTGAATACCTTTCCTCAATACCTACTTAGAGCAAGGACTGTGGGTTGGCAGGCAAACATTAGAGATTTTCAACTCACAACTCATTTCTCAGCAATTATGCTCTTTCTCTTACCCAGGATAGACTTTAAAATGACTGCTTTGTCCTAAAAGACTAAACCAAAGAAAATAAAAAGGTAGATGCTTTCTACGTGTCATTGCCATTCCATTAAAAACCCTATTGAACAAAAATGAAAGGTATCCATAGGTACAAAACCAATTTTTAAAATCTTTTTTTTGTTTTAGTTTTAATGGTCCAAGACATTGTTTAAACAGCAAAGCTGTTATGGATTTACTTAGCTGATTTCTTTCTGACTACACCAGGACTCTGGTCCTTCCTACAATGAATGCTACAGAAATCAGCATTAGACACAAGTTACTTTGAAACCAAAGTGTATTTGTGCAGCAATAAAAAAGAAAGAATTGGGACAATAATAAGCAAATAGTAACACAGTTAAGGGTGCTGCTTTGCAGGAGACAAGTGACTGTTCTGAACTCTGAAGTGCCAATGTAATGAATCACAGGAGCCCACTGAAATGAGAGCAAACATATAAATTCTTCTTATTTCAATATGTACAAATAGCAAAGCAATTTGGGGCTGCTAGCCTCCACAGCTTGAGGACAATATGTTCATCATTATTGTATAGCACTTCCCTCCTCAGAAATTCACTGTTGATTGGTTTTGGTGTTCCACTGAAGCATAATGTATACCTGAAAGGATGCCCAATATCAGACAATGCTGAGTAGCTCACAAAAAAGTGGGCAATTTTAGAAAGAAGTAACTAGATGAGGAAGCAAACAATTCATTATTGCTGACAATGCAGATTATGAAAACTCACTAAAAATATTTTGATTTTTGCTTTTGCATGGATTTCATGGCTCCTTCTTTTCTAAAGCTTAATACTTCGAGTTTTTCTCCTTCATCTGCACTCCCGTTTCATCTCTACATCCCCTACCTCCACAGCTCCACCTGAACTGCACTTATTTCCAGTTTCTCTGCTCTATTCTGAGCCATAACCAAGTCTTCTGTCAAAGAAACCCAACTTCCAGCAACTAATTTTGACTAGAAACTCATTGGAAGAGCAGGTGCAGGTGGCCGGTGTGGGTTTGGTGGGGTTGGCTGGGCACACACCACTCCAGGTGACCACAGTGACCACTGCTCTGTCCTCTCCCCTGGGCAAGCCAAGGGGAAAACCATCTTTACTCAGGGCTGGAAAAATACCTTGGCCAAAGCTAATTTTCCCTACACATCCCTGAAGGATGAGAGGCTGCACCTGTGGGGAAGGGCAGCCACGAAGGAAGGCAAAGCAAGGTGCTTCAGGGCTATCCTCGTAGAAGCTGTCCACCATAAATAAGTCATGCATTGGAAAATCCCCTTCTCCTCGCACCTCTGAGTGTGCTTGGGTTGCAGCCACACTTTGGCTCTCAGGACTGTGATTCTGAGCCTCACTCATGCAGAACTCACCCCTCAGCATTCCCCACAAGAGGCAAGTTCCATGAGCCAAGGTAAAAACTCAGGCCCTGGACAGAGCTCTACAAATGGCAAGAACGTTCCTCCTGGAAAGTGCTTTTTCAGTTTGCTGAAAGTTTGGGGAAACAAATATATTATAACCTGGGTATGGAAGTGTAAATGGTAAAAAATACCTTTCAGTTTAGACCTATTAACAGTGAGTGGAGAGGCAGGAAACACAGAAAATGCCCAGAATTTGTCACCAGGCAATCGAGTCTTTTAGGAGATACCTCAACACATGAACAGCCACTTGTTTAGTTAGAGGAGGAGAAAATACCATAAAGCTTAAGAAGCATTTTGCTCAGGAAATCACATCTTTCCCCATTTTCCAGCTGACACATTGCATTGCAAGTCTGTCACAGCACATTACCTCGGTGATGTGATGTAATGCAACACTGCTGATGCAACCCAATCCGATGTGTCTAATGTGATACATCAGGTATAATATTTGGGAAGATTCTTCTGAAAACAACATCCACAGAAGAGCATCTTTCCCCATCTTTGCCAATTAAAAGTGCCTTTCCGAGGAGTTGTATCACTTGCAGATAATTGCTTTTTCACAGGTAATTAGCAAATACAATTAGTTGTGGGAAAGGTTTGCTTTTCAGCAACTCACACGCACAAAATAAAATGGGAAAACAGATGATCGTAGCTGACATATAACTGTGTTCCAGGGGAGCAGGACCCGAGTTGGTGTTATTTACGAGGCTGATATTTTTTCTCCCCATTGACTAGTGAGAATTGAGGGTTTGGATTTCTGTGTTTACAGATTTTCATTTAGGGCCCCAAACTGGAGCTTTATTCTGTGGGAAAATAACAGTAAAGTCACTCATTTTTCCAGAGATGCATCAAAATTCACAAAAAAAAAAATAGGAAATATCTATCAACCTCATGAACTCTTCAGTTTATAAACAAACTGTCAGATAAGTTTGCTAATGTCTGCGGAAGATAAATATCACCAAAAGTGAAATCAAACAAAGATACATCTCTCAGCAGACATTGGGGGACACTGTATTGAATTCAGAGTGATTTATTCCAATGTAAGCACTGGGCACTGCAGGCAAATTCAAGACCCCCTGAAATCCTCTCCAGTTGTTTCCAAGCCCAGGTGCAGCTGTGGAAAGCTGCTGGATGTTCACATGCAGGAGGGACACAAGCCATGACCCAGAGTTCAGGCAGCCCCCCAGAGTGGGGATATCTGTGAGCAGGGGAGGCTGCAGCTGCAGGGAAAGGTGCTGGGTGATGATGCCACGCCGAACCTGGCAGCAGGAGAAACTCGTGGGCAAACCACAGCTCTGCTGGGTCACTTGGCAGATGAGAGCTAAAATACACACAGGCTTTCAAAACTGATTTAAAGGAGGCCTTCAAGGGAGGAGACAGCACCAGTTCTAAATGTTTTCTCTCCTTTCAGCACCTTCCCCTGCTCTGCCATGGCCATGCAGCCTGGGGAGGGTGACCTGCCCTGGCCAGGGACAGAGCAGCAGGGCACTGCCACAGAGACACAGCACCAGGCCATTTCACCCTCTGCTTGGGCTGATTTCTCGAGTGTAAAATGTAATTCAAATCTCCATAAAAAGCTATTTGCTCCCTAGTCTCAGGATTCTTACATCCAGTTTCAACCGTGAAATCCAACTGGGGAAAAAAATATAAAAAAAAATGAAGAAGCCTTATGCTCAAAGTCTGAAAATCCTGCAAGAGCCTTCCAGTCTCAGGCTCAGCTCTATCTTAAGAGGCATCTGACCAGTTGAGTTTCTCTTCTCTGAAGGTGTGGTAGAGTGCCTTGGCTCTCAAAAGCCACACTTTCAAAGCCCAGAACACACCCCTTGAAATTCCAGGTATTTATTGGATATTTGTACATCCACGGAGCTCCTCTAACAAAAGGATCAAAGACAAGCTTTCAGAATTTTGAAAACATGACCCAAAATGCATATGGCAAGGGTACAAATTCATCTCTGAAATGTTGAGTCCATGCAGCCCCTCAGGGCTTCTTCTCAGCTCTGGCCACTGATGGTATCACAAGCCCCTGTTTACAGCTGCCAGCCCAAAAGATTAATATTATTCCTATTATTCCATAGGAGCAAAAATATTTCTCACCTTTCCTAATCCACCAGTGCTTTCCTTGTTGATTCAGATTAGCCGATAGCATGGATCCTGAAAGATTTATTTCATAATTTGGACTTTCTTTTTACTGTTTCATATTCTCTCCTTGCACGTGTGAAGTTTTTTCTCTTTTATGGAGGCTTGTATTTAAAATTATCTCAAATCACTGAAGGATTAGCAATGAGCAAAGAGACTTTCAAAGATTTGAAATTTGGCCTCCCTTCAGGAGAAAAAGTTGGATCTATATCTAAATTTTCCAAGTTGCTTGAATGTGAAAATTTATCAAAATAATTAGAATACATTGCAATTTCTGACACCAGTTTCTAGTGAGCTATTTCAGGAGCAGCTTTTCTCATGTTCTAATATTTTCTAAATTAGGAACTGTAAGTGGAGTAAAAATACAATAATTTCTGAGTATTCTAATCCAGAAGTAGGTAAAACATTCCATTTTCGCAATTTCTAATCCCTCAACTAATAACTTTTACAAGAAAACATGCAATTACAATTTGTATTTCCTCCTCTCTTACTGCATTGCCATAAGTCCCACAGGATTAGCTGAAAAAAATCATCTTTTATTAAATACAAACTAAGTTTTTAACTCTTAAGATTATGACGTAAAGTTTGAAAATATGATCTCTGTATATTCTGAGGTTTCAGAAATGAGAGTTGTTATCTATTTGATCGTTTGCTACATTTCATCTTTTCTCTTCTAAAAGATGTTAGGTATTTTTGGAGGCTTGAAATCATTCTGAAGGGCCAAGAGTGATTTATGTGTTACACCTGTGAATTGCTCCATGCACCCAGCACGCTGCTATGCATCACCTGTCAGCTCCTGTACCAACCATTTTATCAATGCTCCAGGCAGGAATGAAAAGAGTTTTTCCCAACCAAAACCTGCCTTTGGATTTTTCAAATTTTCTCTCCTGGCATCTGATATTATCCAGCGTGACAGCATGCTGCTATGAAATAAAAAAAATCCACCCCACTTTAAAATCTTTCAGCTGTCCCTTATATCAATCATGTTTTGCCTTTGTTAAATTCAGGCCACATGTCTGTGTCAGTGAAATCAGCCACTCCGTGTGAATGTGGCTGCTTTTATTTCTCTAAAGAACAAAGTTCACCTGATTATTCTACTTTATGTTGGGAGAAAAGATGGCACGGCCATCTGCCTTCTAATTAAGATTATTGTATCTCAGAGACCAGGAAACCTCATCTGTATCTATTCACTATCACATCTGTGGCTGGGGAAGGGGGAGAGAAAATCTCTTTGCTGCTCAGGGACTTGGTTTAGCAGGAGTTCACTGCCATGGGAGTCAGTTATCTGCTTCAATATCAGGTAACAGCACCACCTTCTGCCAACAAGTTACCATCTCTTTAGCAAATTATTAGGTCCATTTTCTCTCTGTGATTTCAGTAGCTTTCTCAAACGTTCCTTATGTAGACAGCAAACTTTAGACCAAAATCCTTAAGGCTATTTTAAAACACATCAAGCTGTCCAGAAGAGACATAGATGAAATTATTGAAATTTGCTGACAAAAATACAGTAAAACTAAAAGTTCTAAAGCTAAAAATGGTCTGGTTCAGTAACACACTTAAATACACACTTAACTGCACAATACCTAAATAAATCCTCAAACATTTTTTCTGAAGCAGGGCTTGAAGTACCATTGCAAGATTACCAGTCCTGTTCCTGAACACTTCCATGGCATTTTCAACAAGATTTGGGGGGCCAGGCAGGACCACAGCACCTGGCTTAGTCTGAAAATAACATTTGGTTCCTATTTTAGCTTTCATCCTGTGCCAAAGGGGAAACGACAGAAGCAACAGTAGAGAAAAATGGAGCTCCCAATGAGAGAGGCACGGAAGGAACAGGTCTCTCCTGCCCGGGGGGAGCTCAGATTTTCCCCCTGTAGCCCTGGAGGGGTAGGGGAGGAGGTCCCAGGCTGCAGGTGAGACCCTGTGTGCCCAGATCTTGTTCCTGTGGCACACACCAGGTGTGTTTGCTCCAAGAGCTGCTGCCAGCAGCCCACGGGGCCACAGACAGCAAGCTGAGCTGCTGGCAAGGGCGTGGGGTGAGGGGACAAGGGAGAACAGCCTTAAGATGAAGGAGGGAAGATTTAGATGAGGTGTTAGGAGGAGATTCCTTCTGGGAGGGTGATAGGGCCCTGGCTGGGGCAAAGAAAGGGTGGATGGCCAGTGGGTAATCCTGAAGAAAGGCTGCAGGGTGACTTGTCTCAAAGCCAGCAGTTGTTCCCTCAAGCCCTCCTGTCCAGGGAGCAAAACCAGCAGCAATGCATCTTCCTGACTCTCCATTTGTCTCTGATTTCATTTTCCATGACTGGAATGGCAAACACACCTGACCATGGTGATGGAGGATTCAACTTTGGGGAACAAATACTTCTGGGAAGCCTTGGACAAACTCTGCTTTCTGACATTGCAGCAGCAGTTCATAACGCTACAACCACCCTGTGTAAAACATCTCTTCTCAATCACTTTCCTTGAAATAATCAACCCTTCCCAGAGCTATCAGTGGAAACACAGGAAAGAATTAGCAGCAGGCAGGCTCCTGCACCTGCCAGCCATGCAGATGAGTGTACTGAGAGATGGGAAGCACTGCATTAAGCAAACATCTGCCATGTGCTGCTCTCACATCCACCCTCCCAAGGGAAAAGTCAGAGTAGAGAGGGTTGGTTATGGATTTTGATCATCTAGGGCTGTTTATCACATGAGCTGGAAACTTTTTTTCCGTGGATTTTTGCATCATATTTGTAACTGCTCACTGCACAGGCAGATATCATTTGGAAATGCAAACAGGGCCTGTCAGCAGGGAGAAGGCTGGCGCTGGGAAATACAGCACATTTCCAGGCAAACCGCTGTAACTACTCCTTAAAGCCAATTCTTGGTTTCTAATAATGCTGAGGGGATTTTTAATTGGATTCTGGTGTTTTCCCTAACATTCAGCAGCAGCAATGCCTACACACTTTGTGGCACTGAGCTGGGTGACAGAACTGGGTAATGAGACTTACAGTGCAGAATGGGGGCATTAGCTCCTGCTAAGGTAATTGAACAGCCTCTGACTGAGCCTTCAGAGAAAACCCTCTTCCCTTTTGCTCCATGTTTTACACATTGTTTTCCATGTTTCCTCCTGAGCCCCATGCCTCTGTGAGTTATAATCTAGGATGCTGAGGGGGTTCCACATCTGGTGTAAAACTATTGGCACTTCCACACAGCAAGGATGTGTGGAGTGGAGTAGATGTACACCAGTCCCAGAGGAGGTGCTCCTACATCTCCTGCAAGATATTCCCATGTAATTTTCAGGGAAAATACTCCAAACTGTGTGCAGAACGTCAGAGCAGGGCCTTTTAATAGCAGAAAACCTGCCAGGGAGGGAGCAACCTCTTGTCTTAACTTTAGATGCATAGAAACTATTTAATATGTCTTAATGTCTCCATTTATGTTCTCTTTGTACTTTGCAGTCAATGATTGCCTTGCCTTCAGCTTGAGTTAAACTTTTAATTTTTAGACTACTAACCTTCAGAGGGGTGAATCTTACACAATGTACAATACAGCCACCCTCAAGAGTGGGACTGTGATTTAACTGCAGGAAATGTCCTATTTCCTGACAGGATGGTCCCTCAGTGTGGGAAGCACACCTAGCTGCCACTGGAGCCAAGGGATCTGGGAGAGATCGTGTCACCAGACAGAGATAAAGAATAAAGCACTGATGAGCCAATCAATAAACCAGTAATTAGGGCTGCTTGGCAGATTGGGGGTATTTTGGTACTTTACTTGTGTTTTTTTTTTTCCTATGGATTTGAAAGAAGTTTGCTTATCTAAGTTTTAGAACCATTTAAATGAATCCCAGTTCTGTTCAAATCAATGAAAGTCTTGGTGAGACAGCTGTAATTTTATGTGCATGTGTTTTAGTAAATTAGAAGGTTTAGCCTTAAGGATTCACTTTAGTGTAATCTACTAAAAAGATAAGTAGAGCCAGATGTAGTATCTTGTAAACTGCTGGACAGTTCAACTGGAATGACAGTCTTGAAAGCAACTTTATGGCATAGGCAGCAGATTTTCTGAGTCCAAAAAAGTAGTATTTTACATAAATCATTATAAATATTTTATATTTGCAATTCAAGCAGGAAGGGTGCAAGTAGGTTAAAAAAAAAATAAAAGCCTGAGTAATTGGTAATGGTTTTATCTTGTTCTGTTGGTGTATATCCATGGAGGAATACAAGCTGTATTACAAACCATTTAACTAAATTAAATTCTAGTTAGCATCTGCGATCCCATCAATAAGAGTCTATGTTTCTGAGGAGCCACAGACTGGTGGCAGTAATAGACACATAAAGATTTTAATAGGTAAGTAAATTTGTTTTGCATTTCTCCTGCTACCAGAACACACTTTAGCAGAGTAATTAGTGGTTAGATATCTGACTATAATTAAGAAAATTCTCTAATCATTAAAAATTCTCAAGAAAGAACATTCGTCCCATCAGTAATGTTTTCTTGTTGAGGCACATTCACTCAGCACCAGTAATAGTTGTCACCTGGTTCCTTGCTCCACATAAATCTAATAAAATATTTTCATCACAATTAGAAAGTGATTTTCAGGGTCACCATCAATTTGTGATCATTTCATATGTCTTTAGATACTCAAATTGAAAAAAATAAAAGTAATAAAAATCAATGCAGTTCAGCTATAAATCCCCAAGAGCTGGGCTATGTCATAGTGGCTTTATCTGCTAGTCCCAAATCCTTATTTATAAATCTCCTGACCCTCCTGAGTCCTCGTGAGGGCTGTGCATAGAATAAGTGATTACAATAAATCCTGAGAGATAAACATTTACCCCAGCCTAACCAGGTTTTTTACCTCCAGGTTTTTTATGTGGGGTAAGCACAAGTGTGACCATCTTGTTCCAAGCGCCATTCCACAGATGCACACACTCTCCCAGGGCTGAGCTCGTGAACCTGAGGCCTGTGGGTGCCTGCTCATCTCCCATGGGTGACTGCAGCTGGATCCAAAGCNGGATGATGTAATGTGTCCTGTCATTGGTGAGCCTTGACGGCCCACTAGCAAAAGATATCACTCCAGAAGAGTGTCAGGGGAAAAGGGAGTGAAAGGGAGAAAAGGGACTGGAAGGGAGAAATGGGAGTGGAAGGGAGAAAGAGATAAGAAACAACGGCTCATCTGGTTGTAAAGGCTGGCCCATTATCGGAAGGCATCTGCCCCTCCTCCCTTGAGGTACAAGAGAAAAGAAAAACATCTCCCCTAACAGATGGAATAGAATAACCCCAAGGCACTGGAGCTCATCAGCACGCCGCAAACTGAACCCAGATCTCCCCACATCAAACCCACCGCCGTGCTCCGGCAAACCTATTTACTGCTGGCTGCAGTTTGCCACTTCTCAACAGTTTGGGGACCTAATTCTCGTTGCAGCCAGTGGAAGTTAAACATGAACATGGACTGGTGACATTGCAATTGTATTTTGGAAACTACCAAGCAAAATAAATCTGGTAGTGCGTGACATTTCAATTCCAATGCCTGCAGCTTTCTCATTGCTAGTAGGTCTGAATCTCCCCAAATGCTAACTTGCCAAGTTCAACAAGAAAGCTGTAAAAATATTAGGCCTATTTCTTTCTGATTATAAATAATTACCAGCAATAAACATTTTTCAGGGTGGAAGAAAGGATTGCAAAGCCACTGTGAAGATACAGAGCAAAGCTGATTCCTCCCCCACAGAGCATCCAGCACCAGAGAGCAGGTGATGGGGACAGACTGGAGAGAAGAGGAAAATAAAAAACCAAATTACAGCACTGAATCCAGGAGATGTGCAGGCTACAAGAGATTAATTTTGTCAATAAGGCATGGAGCTGTAATTTGGAACACCCTGGAAAGAAGAGATTTCAATTGAAAAAAAACACACCTTTGCTGCTCATAGCCAGATGGTGAGAGCTACAGGATTTTGGCTGTCAGGGAACAGAGCTAATGGTATGGGATTTGTTTCATACCAACAATGAAGAACTCAAAGGCTAACTCAAACAGCAGAGACTGAACACAGAGCCTGAGCTAAACAGCAGCTCTGGATCTACAGGAACATACATTCTTCCCACACAGACTGACAGCTGGCAAACACCTGAATGGAAAAACTACCAGCAGTTATACATTTGCTGAAATGCTTCTCTCGTCCTCTTTTTTTATTTCTGTGTTTTTATTTTTTTTCCTGAATTGGCAGTAAGATTGCATCCTTATTGCCCTCTCATTGATTCCTTCCTCAGAGGCAAATGACAGCATTTCTGAGAAATAAATAAATAACCAAATAAAATAAAGCTGAGAGGCAATCTGCATGTAAATCAGCATTAGTCATTGACATTTGAGACTTGAAAATAAGCCATCCCAGTCCCAGCTGTCCCCACAAAAGCTGATCTCCTTTGTAAAACAGAGAACACAGCAAGCAAACGGAACCAAGGATGAATATAGATAAGATGTAAACCCTCTTCGCTTGAAGTTTTCCCTAAAAAGTCCTTTGTTCACGAACACTTAGGAATACTCTTACCTACTGCTGCTGTTGATGGGAGTTTTGTCTTTGGTACTTTCCTTCCAAGGATGCAGTTCCCTACAATTCTTCCTGAGTTGTTTGCTCACACTTACAGCACATGGGGTGGCTGCTTAAACTGGGGACAACGTTCATTATTCCACTCTCTGCACTATGCACACCTGTAGTAAAAGCTGCTAAGTTACACCAGGTTTTCTCACTGTTTTTCCAAAGTATTTTTTCACTGTCAGTATTCTAGCAACATTCAGACAACATCGCTTTTACTAAAAATCAAGAGATTTGGGTTTACAAGGCAAACATTACCGGAGATTGTGCATAATTCTGAATAGCACTAGAAATATTTCATTTGGTCAAGTCAAATGACTTAGTTCTACCTCTTGGCAGTATTTTTACTGAGAACTCAGCTCCAGGTATGGTTCCGTGCTGCTCTGACCCTCTAACTGCTGCTGCAGGGAAAGGCAGGGGTAGCAGAGGGCTGTCCAGGGAGGGCTGTCCATAGGAATTACCCAAAACCAGGGCAAGATTTCTATTGCTGCCAAAACACTAAAATTATTCAGCCAGTTGCTGTCCCAAAAGGCAGCAGGAGATGCTGCACTGTACGAGAAAAATCACCTTTCCCAACATTCCCTTAACCTATCACACGTCAGGGAACTTCATGGAGCTGCTGCCCCCAAAAGCAGTTCACCCAAGTGGGCCAGCAATTAAACACAGCCAAACGTGCATAATGCAGCTCATGATTCCCCTCTAAAGGGGGATATTTCCCTTCTCTGCTCCAGGAGAGATGGCCCTGATTCCACTATGAGTGTTTGTGCACTGAGGTATTTACTGGAAGTGCTATCCTGCTTTCATGTGGAATCTTTCCCTTGTGGTGCCTCCTTTCTGGCAGTGAAACTGAAGCACTTGTGTGTCCTTCCATGCAAAGAAAGGTCAGAAATGAAGGCATGACTGACATGGGGAAGGAACAGATCCCAGGGGAGTCTTTGTAGATCCAGAGTCAATTTTTTACTTATGTTTTTGCGGTGGCTTTGGTTTGTTTTTTGTTGTGGTTTTTTTGTTGTTGTTGTTGTTGTTTTGTTTTTTTTT
>VYZR01055913.1:100850-127884 GCA_013400675.1 Oxylabes madagascariensis | reverse complement strand
GTGGTTTTTTTTTTTTTTTGGTTTTTTTTTGTTTTTTTTTTTTTTTTTTTTTTTTTTTTTTTTTTTTTATTAAAAAATGAAAAAAAAAAAAAAAAAAGAAAGCAAATCCCTACTCTTGAACACTTTCATTTTAATTGCAGATAAAATACCTCCAAATTCCCAAAGCTCTAATTATGTGCATAAGTTTCAGCATAATGCAAGCTTGGTGTTGCTTAACAGAGCATTGAGGTTATGGAAGAATGAAAGTATTGATTTTCTTTGACAGAGACAAGGAGGGCTCAGCTTTTGGGTCCTTGCAGTGGTGTTATCAGCTTAACCAAGTCTAATTAACTTCATTCATTGTAAGTTTAAATAAATACAAGAAAAGTCTGTTCAACAACCAAGAGCACAACCAAAGGCTTAGAAATCCTTAGCTGCATTAACTTGCCCTACCCTTTCTCCTTTGCTTGTTTGGGCAACCAGAGATCAAAGGCTTTTGACCCCCTAAAGGTAATGCACTCTGAAAGGCTGGAAAAATCCACCCTGACAAAAAATATGTGAAATGTCGTGTGCCTGGTACTGAGAAACCTGCTGGAAGATGGAGCCCCAGCCCATGGTTGAGCTTGTGATCTTCTACAAGGTGGTTCTTCAGGACACAAATGAATGTCACACTCTCAGTGCTTTCATCATCATCAGATGGTATCTGGAAACTAATTCTTCCCTTTACTCTGTTGGCTCAGCTGGTGTGTAGGTTCCACTGATGGAATTCACTAGGTTTTGTTAAAAAGACAATTCCTCCACTTCCTTTTCCAATATCCTCCTGGCGCTGTGTACCCTAAAATGCTTCTCCTAGCAAAACCTCCATATCAAAAAGTCAGTTACTGCAGCACACGAAGCATTAATACTTCAACATGCCAAATAAATCATAGAACAAGACAGAGTATCCTGAAAAAAAATGTGCCACTCTTCCTGTTTTTTCTGCAATTGTAGCTATACTGTCATATTGAATCAGCTCACCAACCCCAGCGCACACAAAGGGAAACCCAACAAAGAAACTCTTCTCTTGAGTGGTGAGAAAAGGAGAAATGCAATTGTGCAGTGGGCAAGCAGAATCACCACAGTCACAGAGTGAGCAGTGACCTTGCTCTCCCAGCACAGGTGAGCTCCAGAGAGCACCACCCTCCTTCCTTGCCCTCACTGCCATGATTCCTTCCAAGGAAAGGCAGGTTTCTTCCCAAAACAGAGGCAGGATGAGCCTGGAGGCCTCCTCCTTCCTGCAGTGTAACCCCTGACCAAAACCATCAAGGACCCCCTCCTTCACATTTTAACCCAGGCTGAGAGCGCTTATAGTACTCGTGTCTTGTTCTTTTCTCAAGAATCACTCAATCTGTACATGATCCCTGCCCTACCTAAAGCAATCTATATTGCTTGTCAACCAATTTTCACATTTTATACTTTGAAAGCGCAGTTCTGCCAACATTTCCATGATGCTTCGCTCCTTCTTCTTTTTCAGTTTTATTCATGAGCAGTTCCCACCAGTCACCATTTTTTAAAAGAGGATTTTACAACACAGCATTGTTAATTTTAGCACCTATGTGTTATGCTGCTATGTCTGATAGAACCAGTGCTGCTGGGAAAATGGAGAAAAATCACAGAAAAAAAGTATCTTTTAAGACAAACTAAGCAAATTTCTTCTGGGTTCTTTGGCTACCAACTGTCTCTCTAGCTCCAGTGTAAAATAATCTAAGCAAATAGTATTATACTTACCAATCACACAGACCATCAGCAAAGATTTTGCCTTCTGTCACAAGATACCCAGTATGGTGGAAATTGTTTCACCTGTATCCCAGTTCAGAAAATGCCCAGAAGCCCGTAATCCTTTGTGTTGTTTTGCACCACTAGGAGAGCTGTTCATCACCAATCATAAATCCATGACGTTGTCGTAGGGAACCCTGAGGGAATCTTTTAACAAAATCTCAGTGGTGTTAGCAACTGATGAATTGCCATATGTTAGAATAATTCCCTCTCCACTTCGTTTCCTCCTGGGGCATTTCTAAAGCAGCCATACCTGGCTGATGGGGCTGTGTAATTGCCTGATAATTATTAGATTAGTGCTCCTCCAATCTGTAGGTGCTGCAATAACACCTGCAATAAGTTAACTGGCCAAGCCTGCTGCCATTCTCCAGTGAGAACACTGAGATGTCAAGGGGTTAAAATGTATTCAATGAGATATCCAGGATGTGGGACAGAAATGAACTCGGGATGGTCCTTGAGCACTCGGCTGGGAGGTGATTACACAGGATCACAGTGAGGGCGGATGTCCCTGGCAGCACAGAGTCTGGGAAATGCACTTTACCAGCCCTGAGTACCAAAATCCTGCCACAGAGACTTGGGTTTGGTCTGATTCTCTCTGCCTTGCCTTGCTGTTGGTTTTGTTTCTGTTTTTAACCCACAAGTACAGCAGCACTGCCTGATTTGATGGGAAGGAATGCAAAATTCAGGCTCCAAATGAACCTCCCTTCCATTTGTGGTCATGTGTATTACTTGTATGCAGCTTGATTTTTTTATTATTTCTTTTTTCAAACCCAAGACAAAAGCCTCTCATTTCAGCACCTTGTTCACTTGCCTTTTCAACCATCTGGGTGTTGCATTTTGCAGGGTCCCAATTTAGCTGTCCTTTATTCTCACTAAACTAAGCAACTAACAAGGGAATGACATCAGCACCGATTTCTGGTGCTAAAAAGAAAAGCAGTAAGAACAAATCATAACTTGCACTGAATAATTTTCAAATGCTTCTGGCTCTCTCCACTCAGTCATACGCATGAAACCCTGCTCCTCTCTTCTGAACTACTGTGGGGCTTTGTACATGAGGAATCAAAAGGAAATAGTTCTGCAGCTGTCAAATGCAGACTTCAGTGATAGCCAGCTCTAAGCTGTCTGAATCAAACAGAAGCTTCCTGGCTTAGTTTGGATTGCCTGTATCCACAAGTTTAACTTTCCCTAATGCTGCTGACATAAGGATGACTTTGTCTTTTGAGGATTTACGTGGATGCCTCCAAGTCCAGTGGATGAGCAGTGTCACTTCAAAGGGGAGCCTTCACATGAGAAAATTAACAAAGATGTTTGGGGCGGGGTACAGGTTACTTTCGTTGTTTACTCTTTGTCCCAAGTGAGCTCCCAGTATAAAACAAACACCTTCCACCTCCCTAAGGAAGCTGATTTTTGTCTGGTTGAGGCAGCAGCTGAGGCAGCAGCACAGTTGCTTCCTTTGCACTAATGAGCAAAAAAAAAAAAGAAGAAAGAAAGAGACTGGCTTCTGAATGGAAGGTGAGTCAAAAAAAGGACATGCAGAAGGGTGAACAGCGCTCCCACTACAGCCATCCTGTGCCAAGCCCCAGAAGGAGCAAAACAGCTGCAAGCAAAGCCAAGCCAGGTTTTGATGAAGCGTCTGTTGGAGATTTTTTTGGTTTTTTTTTTAATTCATTTCAGAACTTGTCATCTGGGTTATGAAGCTGAAACTGAAGGGAACCTTTTGGGTTTTTTCTAGCAGTAACAGCTGCTCTTGCTCGCAAACACCTGCACTACCTAGAGATTTCTGGTTACCTCTGTGGCTGCTGCTACCAGAAGTGAGAATAAATAGTTTGGTAGAGTTCCAGAAGAAATTCATTAATTTCATTTTGAAAATTTTCTAATTTTATTTTGAATAATTTCTAAGCACTTTGGCTTAGAAATATTTGAGCCTTTGCCACTTTTCTTTTGACTACTTTCTGCCTGCCTTTGGCCGATCAGGCCAGTCCCACTGCACTCTGATGATCATTTCCACGTTCAGAGCACAAATCCCTTGCCACAACTTCCAACATTTGCTCCTACATCCCTCCATGGATCTCCAACTGCAATCCACACGTTTGCATCCAACATTGTGCTGATCTCATCACCCTTCAGGTGCCAGCTCCCTCCTGCTCCTGCAGTGCTCCTGGAGTAGTGCTCACCTGCTGAGAGCAAGAGCTGCAGCAGATGGACAAACTGGCCGGAGACAGATGTCCTGTTCGTATGGAGCCATCCCCTCTGCCCTGTGCCACTGCCTGGGGGGACATCTGTGCTTTGCTGGCACCCCAGAGGGCTGAGCCACAGGGAGGTGGACACTGAACCTCAGAGCAAGGCAAGGGAAGTGCAGTGACCTGGGCTGGGGGGTGGAAAAGGCCCTGTGCTGACTGGTGATGTGGTACCTGAACTATCCACAGTCCTCAGGGCCGGGGAACGTCCTGAAAGAGTGGGACAAAGGATTTTGCATTGCTTTGTTTCAATTCCAAACATTTTTAATACCATGAGTAAATGAGAAAACCTTGACCTCTGTGCTCCAAAGTTCATTTCTACAAGAAAAACGCAATGGGAACTGCCACAGAACAGTTAGTGGTTTTTAACAGTGTAAAGGAGAAAAGTTAGATTACTTTAAATGGGTCATGACCCTGTCCAAATGCTGCCAGCCTCAGGATACCTCTGCCCAAGCAGTCTTAGCTTCTACATTGTTTAGTTGTACATACAATAATGTAGGTGCCAGCTGTGCCATTGCTGCTGCTTTTGATCTGTAGTGTTTCTTATTATATTAACAGCACAATGCACATTGATTCCGCACTGTTTCAGCTAGACTCCTTCAGAAGAATCTGATTGTGGTCAGTTAGAAGTGGGAGAGTTCCTGCCTGTCTTCAAAGGCCACCAGGCATCAGCACTGGAGGGGAAGAGCTCACACTGTATATGTGAATTCTTCCCCTGCAGAACTCCTTGTTTTGCAAACCAGATGAGTACAAGGACATAGAGCCCCTATAATACTCAGACTCCAAAACCAACAAATTAACTAGACTGAATGTACCCTTGTTTGCTAAAAGCATCTGTTTAATTATTATTGTACAGCTCATCCTGGTAGGTGGATGTTGGGTATCAGGTACATTCCACTGAGCTTGTTCTAAGCCCTTCCAAAATGCAGTTTGAAAGATGATGGCAGAAAATCCACTGATCAATTCCCAGTTCGGAACACTTTCCACTTACTGATGGTGTGCTATTCCAGGCTTTTCATTTTGGTTTGCAACATTTCTGTAAGAGGCTTTGATTCAGACAATAGCCATTACTGCTGCCTGCTGATACAGACCCAGAAAGTGGAGGAGATTATATTGTATAAGCCTGAACATGAATAGCATTGGTTAGTTAGAGCAGCTGTTGGCAACAGTTCAGATACAGGGGGAAAAAATGCTGCTAATATCCACTGGACATAAATTACCAGTTTAAAACTAGCACCAGTTCATAGATTTAAATGGATTTTTAATGGACTCCAGCCTCACGATTAAAGCAATAAGAGGATATGATTCCTCTATCCCCAATGGCATCGTAAGGGCTTCATTGACATGTGCCTTAGTGATTCATGGTTGACTGCCTTAATCAGAGCTCCAAGCACTGTGGGAAAATGCCCAGGCAGCAGAAGACAGATCATGCAAAAGCACTTGCTAATTTGGCTTTCTGACAGTATTCACATGTATCAGCCTGCCCGTGCTCAGACTGACCCAGCTCCAGAGGTCATTGGCTCAAATTATTTCTGGGTGTATCAGTCACCCATCAGTTTTAACACCAAAATTTCAGTCATCTTGTAAGCTGCCTTTCCTTTGGATTTTTGTTTGCTCTATACACATGAACATGGTATTGTAACCTTTAGCCCCTTTACAGTGAACATTTGATGTGCCAGATCAGAAAGGCAAAGGGGCCAGAACACAGGAACCGCGGTCTCAGGGGTCATCCAGGGTGTGCAGAGGGGACAGGGACACAGGGACAGCACTAACACTGCTGCCAGTGCCACAAAAAGCCCAACAGCCTCACTCTCTCTCGGGCAGGTATTTCTCTGCGTGCTCTGTGCAGCAGGTTTTCTGCATGCCATTTACTGCAGTGGGCTTGAGAAGAAGAGAAAACATTACCAGCAGTTGTAAGGGTTGGGGTTACTGGAGACAGCAGGTCTCAGAGGGGGGAAGCTGTGGCTGAAATCCCCCCACCCCTATAAAGCACACAGAACAGGAGTAAACTCTGTGTGCTGAAAGGGGAGTCATTGCTGTGGGCAGTTCCCGTGCTTTATCCACTCATCATTCCATGACTCTATTAAATGGTTACATGGAAATACTGCAAATTTCGTTTTCCAGGAGTTTATCCTTGCTTTTGATGTTGCAGCCATTGTAGCACAATCACTTTGACGCGCTGTGATTTTTTTCAACAATCAAAATGACTCCCACAGTGAATCTTGCTTTTCCCTCCAGAGGCAGTGTGTCTTATCATAGCCTTGTCCCTCATTGGTAAGTCAAACTGTATCTGAGATGTCACCTCCTGTCACACTTATCTATGATTTCATGCATGTAGCAATACAGGATTTTAGCTCACAAGCTTTGCGACTGCCCCTCTTTTTTAGGTTGTGACTATGGTAACTGTTCCATAAGTTGCTTCCTAATAACCATAAAATGAAGCAGATAGTACAGCAGATATCTCTCATTAATACCCTTTAATTGATTCTATAATCACACTCCAAATTAGTCTGGAACAATCAGGAGTGCTACCATTTTCACTTAGGTGAAAATTTCTAAAGCAAAGGAAGTTAAGTCAAAATAAAGCATAAAGTTATTTCAGAAAGTTTAGTGTCACAAAGACAGGAGTGATGAGGGTGAAACAGCTCCAGATTCATCATAAATCTCTTGACTGGCTGTGTAAAAGCAGACTACTTTCCTTTTTTTTTCACACAAAAGCTGCAACTAGGGATTCACACTTTCTGATAAAAAGTAAGATTTTGTTTTTCTTTTTTTATATATATTTCTAAGTAGGCCAAACTCTGAGATTGTACCAACTACCACTGTGGTCTCAAACTAAACAGAAACTCTAATTAGTGGTTGATGAAAACTTGACCAAAATAATTTTGTTCTGTATTTTGCCAACAGACCATGGAAATTGAAGCACAGCTCTATAAACTTTCCCCAAATGGGCAGAATTTTAGATTTGTATAAAAAAGAATCACTAGGTAATTGACACCAAACTAATCAAGAAGAGTAAAACCAGCTTATGAACCACTGTTGCCACTCCCCAGAGCCCCAGCACATTTTAGAGGTGCTCCAGCTCTGAGCTACCTGCTGCCAGGAGACAGAGCAGTGCCCTGACATCCTGGCTCCCCACGGGATGCTAAGGTGCACACTCTGCTTTAATTCAGGGAAAACCTACAAAGGCACAAGCCCTGACACAGCAACACATTCACACTTTTCCAGGTTTTAATGGTGTGTTATTTATTGTCTGTGCTGCTTAGATGATTTCCTTTACAAGTCTTTTTGGAGCTAAAGAGTTGTACACGGGCACCTGACAGAGACTTGGTTTTACCATCACTCTCAGGCTCCTTTCACTGCTCAAGTAGCTGAGGGATTTCCTTGTAGCCAATAAGTCCGGCGTCCTTATCTTCCCCCAGGGATATAATTTTAAAATTAGTTTGCTTTCTTTTATCTCAGGCATAAAGTATACAACAAACAATATCCTGACTGAAATTTGAGTGCTTTGGATGTTTTACTGGAGTGGTGAAAACTCGCTCTTCCCGATGGAGGCGCCTGGAGAGAGCTGACTGCTCGCTCACTGTCAACTTCCCTCCTTAGAGAAAAATTCAAATTAAAATACTGTGATCTTTCAGAGACTTCCAAGGTCCCTGTCATTAGCAATTAGCAGGACTGCTGAGGAATACCCAGAGCTTAGTTACAGGGAGATGTATTCCCTTCAAAGAATGGCAGCACTGTGGATGTCACCCCCGAACGTGCACAAGGTTGCGAGCCGCGGCACAGACTGGTGAGCATCCACCCCCCCAAACCCAAAGGCCTCCTGCAATCCACTCTGCAGCAATCCTCTGGGCCTGGAGCATGGATGTGTCATCCTGGATTTCTCTCCAATGGGAAAACAGATGAGAAACAGGAGAAAAAAACACCCGCTTTGTTTTAGCTAATGGTAGTATAATTTATAAGCATGCTAGAAACTCAGATCAAAAGTCTGATTGACAAGGAGCTGATCATCCTCCCTTCATGACGGGAAGGGAGCACAGGAGTTAATATTTCAGGCACGATGTGAGGTGGCAGCAGGTGGGCGAGGTGCTGGGATTGACACTAATGCTATTCTGACAGGCTGTGACTTTCTAAGTGCACAACCACAGGGTTAGGCTCAGCCACGATCTCAGATCCAACAGCGATGGCATTGCCAGAGATCACAACCAGAGGAATATGGAACTGCTTGGCTAAAACTCTTCTCCTTTCCACAGGCACTTAAGTCAATACGCCTGTCCTCTCCTGGAAGGTGCACGTGTCACAGAAAGGGAGGGATGAGGAACGGGGATTCTGGAGCTTGCCAAATAAATTATCTCTGCTTGGAATCATCTGATACACAAAAGATTGAAATCCTCTTAGAAGTCCCATAGTACTCAAAAAGAGGATTGAAAATGTGGTCTGAGATGCCCACCAAGTTTATCCTTTCTCAGAGTTATTCGGATTTCCTTTTTTGTCGTTGTTGTTGTTCCCAAGCTAATTAAAATTTAATTCAGCCAAAAACTCTTAGAGCACTTCTAACTATCCATCTAACTAGTGCTTCCTCTAACTGGGAGAGGGCTAGGGAATTTTTGAGCTGAAAATTCTTCTTTTGACTTTAACAGTGAATAATTCATTCTAGCACTAAATTTAAACTCACCATGCATCAGCAAGGACCTACAACAAGACAGAGCCAAGTGGCCAAGCAGTAGCTCAGCCCTGGAGAAGCCTTGCTCACATCCAATTTCTAAACATTCATTTTTTACAACGTGAATCACTGCAGAGCACAACAGCTGGTCCCAACTGGCCCCACAGAGTTTTGCACAAGCCTTACAAAACACAACACCCCACATTTCCCCTCTCTAAACGCTGCAACAGCCTAAAACCAGCCTCAGGATGACTGAAAGTTTCAACCACTAAAGTCTCTTCTTTATCACAGCTTCTCAGCAATGTCCACTCCCTGAGCTCTGCTCCAGTGGTGCCACCAGGAGCTGTGGATCTCAGACAGACAGACAGACAGACAGACAGACACAGAGCTGGCTAGATCTGCTCATGCCACTCACCATTGTGGGCTCTGCTGCTTTCACAAGCTCTCAATATTGATTGTGCAGGGCTTATCCCACAAAAGTTTGAATTCAGGAGTGCTCTGCTCCCTTTTCACAGGCTTGAGCAGCCTCAGAGAGGTCGAAGCTGAGCAATGTGCACACCCCTGCAGGAGATGTTAAACCCTTTGTACAGCCCAGGCAAACGGGAAAAGGCATCTGCTCCCGAAAGTGGAATGAGATGCAATCTGCCGAGGTACAGGAGCACTTCAGAGGTAGTAAAGCCACTAAATAGAGCATGGATCAATTTGCCATCTTTATTTTGAGTACAAAACAGGAGCAGTAAATTGACACCACCAGTGCCACAGCATGGTTTCACTTGTCACACACCAAGGCCTGAGGCAAAAGCTGGAGGATTACCCAAAGACAGACCCACAGAAACACAGTGGGACCATAGCATTAAGTAAGCAGATTTCGGAGTAACATAATAGGACTGTCTTTCAGAAAAACAACACTTTATGAGTATGAAGCTTGTTTGCCACCCAGTGCCAGGGGGTTTCTGAAAAACAGTGGCTCAACGTGCTGAGTGCAGCTTTCCTGGCTGACCCAGACCCTGCACAAACTCCAGCTGCAAATGACCCAATATTTCATACCACTTTGGACTCAAATATATTCGTGGAGACGAAAAGTGAATTAATAGTCAGAAACATTTTTCCACTGTGTAAGTGAAACTGCACTTGTGAGGAATCTCATTTTACTGACTCTCAGGCATAAGATTAGCTCCTCAGGCTGCTGCTCTGCATCTGATCCCACAAGCTTTCATGAATTTCTAAGCCAGAAGTTAGACGAGCCCCAAAGAAAGGAGGTCCCAGATTTTGGGACAGTCCCTTGAGCATCTTAAAGAAAATCAGTTAATTCTTCAGAGATTCAGTTCACCAAGAATAAAATGAAGACACTATTCTTTCACCTATTTTTACTGTAGACATTTTGTGTTATTCAAAAAATTATGGAGTCACAAGTTATTTAGATCCTGGTATAGCAGCAATAATATCAGATCTAAATTTATTAGCAAAATCACAAGAAACCTCTATACTCCCCAAGTATTCCAGCAGAGTATAGAACTGTCTAGGAGTGCAGCAGAGACAGTAATTAAAATAAGAAAATGAAACATGAATTTCAACAGCCAATTTAAATGCAAACTCCTCAAACGTGGTGCACAGAAGCATCCTACAAGGGTCTGGGAGGTTGGCAAAGCAGATTAGTAAATGCAGGCAACTGCACTGCCATGACCAGAGCATCTCATCTGCTGCAGAAATGCAAAGCCATCTGGAGTGACAAGCTGGAGAGAGTAAAGGTCCCCCGGGCCTCTGCCAAGTCTCTATAAAGTGCTATGAAAACGATAAAACAATATGAATCATTTAAGAGCAAAACTATATTAAGAAATGAGTAAGCATCCACTCATATTTAAACCGAGGGGATGAGACTAACGTGGTTAATGATTTAGCACAGGTCAGGTTAGAGCGAGAAGTGGGTCTGATTTTTCCACCTTTTAAGTAGAACCTCTGAAGGGCAGAAAAGTACAAACTCAGGCTACTTCCTAACTCTGTCCTCAGCTGTTTACTGATACACAACATTCCAGCCAAGCCAGTAAGATCCAGAGAATAAAGGGTGAGATTTTCTAAAGCATTTACAAATATTAGCATTCAGCAATATTTGGACTTCCTGTAAAAATCAGGCTGTCTCTCATTTGGGATATTAACAGATGTGATTATTCCAGAATAAATCCATGGAGAAATAAAACTTCTTTTTTGGGGGTAGGTGCCTTTGTTCAGGAGGACGCTGAAAGAGAAAAGGTGATGCTCTGCATCAGCATGGCCACAACCTTGGGGTAACGTGGGAAAGGCTTGTTTCCTGCTGTAGGCTGAAGAGATGAGGCTTAAATTCCTCAGGCACTTAAAGCCATTTCTTACAAGCGTCCTAGGATCCATCACCAGGACTCTGAGATCACTATCAGAGCCCTAACTGCTTAAGCAGCCATTGCAGACAAGGCCACTTGTTACTGAAACGTTCGGCCATAAATTGCTGCATTCCAAGGCTTGCAAACCTCATTTGTGGGAGCAAAGGACACGTGGCTGGCAGACACATGGAGCTGTTGGTGGGTGCCACAGACAAGCATTTGTCTTCTCTGCATCTAGGTGCAGCTGCTCCACAGCCACTCTCTGCTTTTGGCAAGATTTTGCAGCAACCAGACTTTTATCATGTGAAAGTCGCAGGTTCCTTCTCGGATGAAGGCAGGACAGAAAGACTTCATCCATTAAACAAACTGCAGAGAAAAATTATCACAGAGAGGCAGGAATGGCTTCACGCTGGGAAACCTCCCAGTACATGGAGGAATGGACAAAACTGGACTGCGGGCCCAGGCTGGGGCTGCTTCCCAAGGAAAAAGCGTCATGGGGAGGGCATCAGGAGGGAGGCACAGTCTATATGAAAAACAAGTAATTTGCAATAATCTGCAGGTCTGCAGCGCTGGGAGGAAACCTCAGAATTCTGCAGCACAGGAAAGACTGACTGCAAGAGGAAAAAAACCTCAAAGGAGATCCCCCTTATGAAGGACTTAACCAAGATTCTGCCAGCCAGTGCCAGGCAGCATCTGCTCCACGAACCCAAAGCACATTTGTGTGGCACGGCACAAATCTGTTCCATCACCCCCAGACTGCCAGGGGACAGTGCCAGGGAGGGCAGGGAGGCAGCTGGGCACAGCAGGAGCCTCGGGCTGGGGCACACTCCTGCAGCCCTGGGGTGTGTGGGACCTGGGGAGTGGGCAGGCAGCAGCAGGGCAGCATCAGAGAGTCAGGAACAAAGCACTCTCTCTTTTCTCTTCATGCCATGGACCACGGAGATTTGGTTTCTCCTCCTGGTAACCTTAATACGATAGATGCCACAGAAGAATGCAGGATTTAGCACTGTGAATTGAGAGGTTTGTTCCTGGTGCACGTCTCAAATGCATTTGGTGAAAAGAAGCGTGGCAGGAGCTGGGTTTGCAATGAGTCTGTCCAACACATCCCTCGTGCTTCCAAAGCCACGCAGCAGCCTAAGGCTCTGTCTGACACAGAAACCTTCTCTCTGCTCAGTGTTTGTGCTGATCACTCAATGACAGCAAGTTCAAAACAAAAGATTTTTAGTCCTTGAAAACCAGCACCATATATTTACCAGTGGCAATAATAACAGTGTCAGTAATTCATTGTCTGGGATTTTTTTTTATATATTTTTCACTTTGGCTTGAGATCTATCAGTATGTTGGGTGACGGTTTTCAGCTTTTTAAGCTCTTAAGAACATATTTATGTTTGTACTTCATTGCTAAATGTTCATTTGGAGTTTTTAGAAGTGCTCCTACAACAGAAATTGGAAGAGGCTTTTGACACAATCAAAGCACTTAATCCCTTGAGCTTTTATAACAAAAAGAAATGTCATCAAAATTGATTTTCCAAATATTGGGCAAAATGGTTTTGTAATTGAAAAGGTCTTTTTGACAAAATTATTCTGAGCAGTTCCAAACCTCTCTTTTTTATTTTTTTTTCCAGTGCTCTCTCTCTCACACGGAATAGAAAAATTTATAAACAATAACAAAGCATAAACAAAAACAGAGGACCAGCTCTTTCACAATTGTAGTTTTTGAAAGTACTTTTCTAGCTCTCATGCTGGACTTTTAACACATGTGAATCTGTGGCCCTTCCCTGCTAAGAACACACCCTGGCTCAGCAGAAAAACAGGCTACAGAGACTTTTCTGCCCAGTGAATTCAGCTCCTGGAGGAAATGGATAAGCAACCTATCAAGGTTAATCAGGAGAGCTTTCCTTGTGCACATGGGAGTCTCAGATGATATTTCAGAATAATTATGACATAAAACACCCAAAATGCATTCCCAAAAGAGAAATGTTTCAACATTTCTTCAAACTCAGTTTTAATCTGGCCACAACACAGAAGCCACGGCTCTCTCTCCTGTTAGAGCCCCAGTTTCAGCCTCCCACAGATCACTGTGACTTAGAGTGATGAGGAAAGAAAACAGCTTTCTCCCTTTCTGCAGCACGTTTTCTTTTTTGCATTTTTCAGTGTCACAGTCCCTGCTCATCACTCGCTGCCTGTGCTGCAGAGCCACTGAGCCCCGTGAGCAGCTGGAGCCCAAAGCCACAGAGATGAGGAATCTCTGGACATGGGATCCCTCATTTCTAGGGCTTGAAAATAAGAAGGTTCTAAGAGTCAGGTGTGAAGCACTGCTGAAGGTGAATGGCAGCTGCTTATTACTGCTCCTTTGCTTTTTTTAGCATTACTAGCAGTAAAAATAAAAATATTACTAGGTAAGGTGTTTCCAGTTGCAAAGCATTCGAGATAATAGCTCAGCCCTAAGGCTCTTTGTCAAATAAACATTGTTAACCTGCCTTTACACGTGGGAAAAGTGAGCTGCAGAGAGGAGGATGATTCACCTCCTTTTACTGAGAAATCCCAAATCCTGATCTGGTTTTCTATAACCTTCCCTAGAAACAGAGAAGTGAAAGAGAATATTTTAAGGACACTTAAACTTGTAGACACTAAACTACATGATAAGCATATAGGGAGCCAGACTGGCTTATCTTTTCTTAACAAATTGACTTTTTTTTGCTCATTTTGACCTTTCATCTCACAATCACAGAAACTATCGCTCAGAAGCTGAAGTTTCCCAGATCTGGGTGAAAATGCTCTGCATTTGACTCTGTTGTGAGCTTTGCTCCTTTAAAATTCAAGTAGAGCAAAAATTTTACCTAAAGCATGTTTTTTTTCCTTTTCAAGGCTGCTGCAGAAACATGCAGTTACACCATGCTCCAAGTTCAGCTTCACTCCTGACAAGAAAGCTGCTGCAGCAAGAAGCTAACTCGTCACCTCCCAAATCTAGGGATGGGGGGAAATACTAAAAATCGGAAAATCAGGTCAGAAGGGATTTCGGACTTTTTTCTTTCTTGTCCTACAGGAAATCTAAGAAACCTGCATTGTATCAACTCAGCAAAACTGCCTGAGACCAGAGAACTTTTTTGCTGATTACTCTGTAAAAGCATCACTTCTCCTGAGTTCCCATAGGTAATAAGTAAACAGAATGTGATTTTTAAATATATTTTTCTGCTTGGCTGCTGAACCACATGCACTCTCTCTCTGCTTAAAGTCTTCCTGGAGACTTGCAGGAGTGCATTTTTAGAGCTCTTCCCCAAGCGGCTGCTCAGAGCGCTGGGCAGCCTGGCGAAAAATATCCACCTGCTCCTCAGCAATTCCTTGAGAACTCCTCCTCCTTACCAGCCAATATTCAGACCTTCAGCTGACATAAATGAGCACTGGAATCAGTTACAGAGTTGTACAAATTTATGAGAGCTGAAGATGTTGCTCCCACTTACTCATACATTCATTGACCTTTTGGGATAGCACCTCCTGTTCTTTGAACTCTAGTCCAAATTAGGGCTGATCATCAAGGGAGGCTACAACCTGTCACACAACACTCTCTTCTCCAAAGTGCTGGGCTCCTCTCTGAAATCACAGAATCCCTTATGTATCATTTAGAACAGGCAGCATTTTTCACAGTGATGAAACATTGGAACATAGGCATAGTTGACAAAAGTGTTATGCAGTGAGATAACAGGCAAACTGCAGTTCTGGGCGCCTAAATCTCTCAAACACAAACAAGACAACACATTTACACACAAATTAATAATATAACAGACATCAGTCAATGAATGGGAATCGTGAAATATTTATTTCATGCTGTTGCAAGTGCTAGTGACCAATTCAAATTATAAAATTATAACTCTGAGACATAGGTGACATCAGAACACTATTGGTCAAATACAAGTCACCTTTCAGCATGTGAATGCTCGGTCACAAGGTCACAGAACACAAAGTATACTTTTAATTACCAATTAAATGTACAAAGCTACTGCTTCTCATTCAATATCTGTGTTTCTGTTTTCTGAACTGGGGCTGCTACCAGCTTGTAACATTTTGTTCGGGAATGGCCTCAAGATGCTACAATGCTTTGGGGACAAGTCATAAGCTGTTAATGTAAAGTCAGGACTTTGCGTTATTCCAGAGTAGTCTCTCCTGATGGGAGATTGATGTGTGATAAAAAACCAAAATGCTGGCACAGTATCTATTGGCATCTGTCCATCTTGCTTTGGACACACAACATGGAATTCAGTTCCACACTTCCACGGTAAGAACACAAATCCCTAAAGGAAGATTCTGCAAGAGCTGGACACTTTCTGCTCATCAGTGCATCAACAAAAAGCAGTCACCAAAAAACTCCCATCATCTGCCTGGAGCATCCCATACGCTGCTTTCAACACCCAGGAGATCTTTCAGCAGCTTATGTCAGGTATCTGCCACACAGAATATGGTGTAAATCATGTAAACCTTGGGAAAGTTAGTTACAGCTATGCCCTACATTTGAGGGGAATCTTTAATCTCCCAGTATTCACATGTGACTACAGGTTTAAGTCCACTTGGCATGTGCATGTTGATGCAAGTCACCTCTGGGAAGCATTTCTAAGCAAAATCCTCGTATCCATCTTCACCTTAGGTATATTCCCATAAATCTGAGTGACAGTAATCTGACTGCACCATCAAGGTTCAGTCCCTCTGCAAGGAATGATTCATGGAGCACTTTCCTCTTCTCACTGAATCTCTTAAGCAAGAGAGAGAAGCATGCCTTGCCTATCTCCAAACTGATATATTGAAGAACCAGTATTTTGAATTTCCACAAGTATTTCCATTAATTCAAAGCTGTAAAAAGTGGCTTAAGTGCCCAAAAAACACCCTTCTTACCACTCCATAAAACCTGTTCACTCAAAGCACTGTATAGAAGCAGAAATTTGCGATAAATGAAGGAGATAAAGGAAAAGAGATAAAAGAAAAGGAGAAAGAAAAATCACCAAGGATGATCCTGATTAGAAAGATGTGGGAGCAGCAGTGTTTGGGATTTGCCAGGATCATGTTGGCATGCCTTCTCCTGTCCCAGTGTTCCTGGAGCACCAGGCTCTTTGACTCTCTCAAGTCTAAGCCAAAACACTACCCATAACTAGCTCTCTAACCACTACCATTACCAGCTCTTTCCATCATGCTGCTGATTTTCTGCCTTCCATCCTCATGGGACACATAACCAAGGTTTTTGAGGTAGATTCACAAAGGGACAAGTAACATCAAGTTGAAATAGCAATGATGTATTTGACTTTGATGGTAAGGATATCTTTCTAATGCCAATTTGAATGAAGGCCAGAAGTGGATTATTGACAGAAGTTGCTGGATCTTTGTCACTGCAGGTTCTCAAGAACAGGCTGTACACTTTGTGTCATGCCTTATTCAGCTCTAGTTGAGTCTGCCCTGGGGCAGACCCAGGCTATGGGAGCTCTCAGTGTTCCCTCCTGCCCTATTATTTTCTCCTGGAAAAAAAACAGCTATAACCTCTAAATAAAGCATTTCGTCTTGTTAAACACAAGTCTAGCATAAATTCTTTCACACAGATGTTCTTTCCAGAACACCTATGTTGTATCCACTCTCTTCCCAGTAGTGCACTGAGGGCTCCTCAGGCTATGGGAAGACTCAAAACCATAACAATTCATCTTTGAATAAAAAAATAAAAAAGGAAAGGTGAATGTTGGCAAAACCTTCCTTCGTGCTTTCCATTCCTATGAATTGCCCAGAGACTCACCCAGCTTTTCTAGTTAGATTCTGTCCCTGCTGTACTTTGGAGTAATTATGTGTGACCTTTTCCACAACAGAGCTTTTCCCAATATGTAGAAGTTTGGAAGAACCATTCCCACTATCAGAAACTTGGAAGAAGAACTCAATGTCAACAAGAGCTTCTAGCTGAGGAAAGATATTTATACTATTAAAAGGCATCCTAGGCTACTTATTTGCTCCATTTCAAGGGTACAGTGTTAACTGAGGAAGTTTGCTCCTTCTTTCACTTTGTACTAAACCAACAGGTTTGAGTTGTTGCACTGTTTTACCCAGCCAGGCCATGGCCTTGTCAGAATTAAGGAATACCACTTTCAGAACACCTGGATACACCCTCTTTTGTACATATTTGTGTAATAGGTATACAAATTGGTTAGTCACTGCATATGAGTTTACTTCCCAAAAGAAGTTTGCCATGAACTGCATTCAGCCAAGGAAATTCGCACTGGAAAATGAATATCTGAATACTCAAATCCAGCAGCTCTCTGGCAATCCCATATTCTTGTGTGGCATTTGAATATGAATCATTTCGGTGTTGTATCAAGTACTTAACGTTCTCTTAATGCTGAGTTTCTCATCTGAATTTCACTGGGACTTATTAAACATAGGATTTTTCTTTTCCTATCATGATTACTGTAACTATGTATAATTATGTGCATAGGGTAAATATGCTAATTGTATAATTGCAATATTCAAGCAAATCCTGACAAACAGAGAATGTACTTAGGGCAGGCAGGACATATACTGATAGGTATAACACAACCAGAGCCACTCCTCTTAATTCCCATTATTAATATTTAGAGATAAATATAATTCATCTAGCATCCAGGTGACCCTTCCATTCGAAGGCTGGACAGTGATCCCTGCTGCCATGAGAATGGACATTAAATATACCTGTAGTAACTGCAGAATAGTTTTGTCCAGGGGTATCATCTGTATGCTGGGAGCAGGACAACTCAAAGGTTAAACTGGGTCTACTTACTAAACTTCCCAAATCTGCAGAAGACTGACTGAAAATGCAGAATATTACCAATAATTACTTTGCTTTGTGGGGAGATCTATTGAAAAAATGAAACAAAGATTGTACTTAAATACTCAGCAGGAGAGAAAGGGACAGAAAATACTCCATATTACACTGCTTTATTTTTTTGGAAGAAAGAAAGAAACCTAAGAAAAGGTGCAAGTTTCATTTCTGCCAATGAATTGATTACTTGATTCACATCCTTTATTTCTTTTACTGCCACTGCACTTGGATTGACATCTGCTATCGTGCATTTGAACATCAGCCAATAGACTGGGATGTTGTAGTCACTTGGGTGTCCCAGTGCTTTCATGAGTTTTGTTCACACAGCATTAAAAACAAAAGCTGGGATTTGTTTCATAAAGGTAGGCATGACCTTCAGGGAGGCCGGGTGGGTGGGAAGAGAAGAGAGGGGAAAAGGGATTTGTTTGTCTCTAAAAACGAGAGAATTCAGCTGGGATATGTTTCCCATTGATTGAAAAAAAAAATAAAAAACATCCCAAGGCATTAGAAAAGAGTGAATGGAAATGATGCTGTCAACAACTGTGGTACTACTGCGAGCTTTCAGAACTCTATCCAAAAACTAAAAACATTCAGGTTGCAGCACAGAATTAAAATAATGCTGATGCCCATGAAAACATTTATTTATGAGGCAGAGGGAGACAGATTGAGATAAAATGCAACTTAGCGTCTTGACCTGCCATTAGCACTGTGGAGTTGTGTCAATCCTGACACAAGCCAAGATCACTGGGCTTGACCTCAGTGGGATTCCTGTCAATGGCCCTTAAGGCATGGAGCTCACCCAGGCCTGTTTTGCATGCAGAACAGGTCCCTCACCCTTCTGTGCCGGTGAAGAGCAGCAGACTCTGTGGCATATGTGACTTCTTTACACAGATGACACGCCCAGGTTCAGTCAGATATGCGAAAGCCTTTGCAGCTCGCTAAGGAGGGCCATAATTTTGCTCAAAGGAAGGTCAAGAAAAGATCAGTGTAGTGTTGGCTTGGCACAAGAAAGGTCCAGCAACTTACAGCATCTGCTGAAGGATGTAACATTACCCTGGGAACCTGGCTATTGATGACTTTTCATCTTGAGGCACTCAGCTTCAAACATCTTTGCTTGAACACTGAAATAGCGAGTTCTCAGGATCTCTGTCAGTCAGACCTAGGCCATCCTGAGCTGGTTGTATTTGCCCAGTGCCTTTCAGACCATTGGCTCCCACTGTCACCCATTTGTAGGTACAGATCCCCTAATTAGCGTAGGTGCACTTTACCCCTGCATCACTAAAGACCTGGATCCATTCTTACATTGGGTCACACAGAAATGAACTTTTATGCTCTTCCAATTTCCCAGAGACCTGAAGTAGCACACATAAGAAATAAGCCCTCCTGGGACCCAAGTCAAATTCTGTTATTGAAAACACATACTATGTATTAAATCACAGATCCTTCAGTGTGACTGGTCTATTTTCATAACACTTGCCTTACAAAGGCCCCAACAGACAGCAGAGAGTGAAATTGCCTGATGACCTCTTCTGCTGACAGCCCCTGTTGCTCATCTCAAATGCTTTTGATAGAACACAACACAGTCTTTTAAATATTTTATCAACTCAGTGATCATGGGTGAAGGAAAGGACTAACAAGAAATGACAAGTGAAATAACTACATTTCCGGACCTGACAACACTCTTTATTTTTAATTTTACCAGGGCTGGGGATAGACATTAAAGTACAACTTTAACAAGAGATTAAATAAGTGAGTTTAGGAGTTAAATTACATTATACCCAACCTGATCTGTGAGTTCATTTGGAAACAGAAGGAAGTAAAAGAAAACAGGCCAAGAAATCTGGTGTTTCCTTGCATTGCCCCAAATGCGGGTTTTTTCTGTGTGAATTTTCTCTTATAAAAATGCATTCATCTCTTTGTAGTGAAACCTGACCCAACCATAAAGAAGCAGATTATAATGATGATAGGACAAAGTGTCCCACTAGATAAAATAAGATAAAGTGAAATTTCCCAGTATTTCTAAAAACAGTTTTGTACTCAGTATCTGAAACACCTAAATGTAGTTGTTTGGGAACAGTCCAATGGATGTTCCTATGCAAAATAATTGTATAATATTAATAGCATACTCTACTTACATTAAGACTGTATTTTATCTGTAATATTTCTCACCTCTATTATTTCTTTACTCCCTTATCCTAGGCAGACTTAAATACCCAAATAACAAACAAATGGGGGACAAAGTGGGGAGGAGTGAGAAAGATTAAGGGAGATGGAATGGAAGAAAGATTTTTCTCCCAGGAAAAAATTGTGAGAGACCTTTCAAGTTCCCATGTCTAAAAAGAAAGTTTGTCATGAAAATGTGTCCGTGTTAATTAAGTTTTTAATTTCTGCTTGTGCAAGTCCAGCATCACAAGACAAATATCCAGGTGACACTGACCACTCTCCCACAGTTCCCTCTCAGGGAGCCTGGCCAAAGCTGTTGAGTGACAAATGATTATTGTATTTTAAGCTATATTTGGGTAGTTTGGAAACTTGGTTTCACTGTGCTTTAGAATAAATAGGATACAAAAATAAATGAAAGAATGAAGATTTCTTACATTGCCAGTGGGTTTGGGCTGTCTGTGGAGCTGCAGAGGTACAGGTGAGGTGTCACTTCCAAGTGCCCAGATTCTTTCTCCTTGTTAAGCAACCTTTTCATTAAGGCACAGAGATCCCTGTGCTTTGCAGATGTTCCAAATCTGAGATTCTTACACTAAAACGTGTTCCTTGAAATCAATGGGCTGTCAGAGGCCCCAGCAGTGCTCAGTGAGGATGTCAGTCTGACACAATTACACCCCGTGGGAAGCAGCTCTGCTACAAACAGCCCCCTGGCACACAAGCAGCCAGAGCCTGCTGAGCTACAGCAGCTCAACAACAACAAGTACTGAAAAGACAAAGGAACAGACCAAAAAAGATTTCTGGACTGTGAAGTCAGCCCGTTAATGTACCGAGGAGAGCGCTTGGGCAGCTCCAGGCAGTGCCTGCCTGCTCCAGGTGCACCCGCAGGGACCTGGCCCGAGCCTGCCTCCAGCCCAGCAGCCCAGCCCCTTCTCCCCATCGCTGTCCCCCACAAAGAGACCAGGTTATGAATATATATTGATACCATTAAAATAAAGTGTGATACGATCACAAGTTAAGACAGTGCTTCCACAGTGGTCATGCTGAGAACAAACTTCTGCTACCTCCAGTGAAGCCTGAAAGCTACCTAACGACCTGACAAAGCAAATCATTAGCAGCGTTTCACCTAGGTCTTAAAATATTTTCATTGCAAATGACTCTCCCATTAGATGAATGCCCCTTGCAGAAAGTAATTACCCTTTCTTTGAACTTGCGTTTGACAAATTTGAAACAATGCAAAAAAAAATGACAGAGAAGAACAAGCGCATGCTTTTTATGACTTCTCCCCCTTCCCTCTGCTGGTACCACATCAATAATGGAGTGAGGGGCAGGTGAACAGGCTGAATTTTCAAAATGAGAGTTCAAGGAGACTGCAAAAGATGTCATGACCCGGAGGCAGCTCTCACCAGCCATTCCTTTACTCCTGTGACATACATGAGCTGACAGGACATCCCAGGGAGCTGCCAGGGCGCTTGGGTCCTTGAAGCTCTGAGTGCCAGAAAGCACAGCAGAGCCCTGCTGCTCTCTGGCCAGCACTGCCCACGCAAAGCAGGGCACTGCAGTTCTCACAGCCCATCTCAGATATGTCCCCAGCTGAGGCTGGAGTTTCTAAGGGGTTTGTTCGCTGCGTGTCCCAGCTGAGCTGAGTGTGAAAGCTGACAGGAGACAGAGCCACAGGATCTGCGCTGACATTTACAAGTTCTTCAGCTCTCTGAAACAAACATCGACGTGTAACTCTGCATCAGCACATTATTCATTTATTTTTTTCTGTGCGTGCATCTGCTGAGAGATACTGGCTAAAATTACAGCGAGTGTTCTTTCTGTATGTACATAGATGTGTGTGTACGTATGCATTAGCACACAGATATTTAAAATGGAAAGGAAGAAAGTGCAACAGTAAATTAATAACTCTATCTTAATTCATTGTTTTAAGTTAATTTTTTGATCATTCACATTGGGTTTGACTCAAAACAACAAGCCCATCTGTCTGAAGAAGATATATCCAGATGCTAATATCAGGACAACAGTGCTATTGAAGACCATGCTATTAGAAAAAAAAAAACAATTCTCTACACTAAGAAGTCAATATATCTCCTCTGTGAAAGAAATAAAGTGTGTATCTGTCTCTGTATAGGATTTTTCTAGGCTTGGGAGAAAGCTATTACAGAGGATGAATCAAAAACAAAGCAACATTTATTGGTGCTTTCTTTAAGGGAAGAGAAGAGAGAATAAAATTTGCTCTATCATAAAATATTTACATGGGTTTTTCTGTAAATCACAGTAGAGAGAAAATAATAGGACAGAAAAGGAAGATGATGCTCAAACAAAGATTCTGAAAGTGATTTTCTTCAGCAAAGTTAGAGATAGAAAGAAATAAAGAGAAAGAGTGAGACTGCACGTACCATTTGAGTGTGTTTTATCCCAAGCACAGTAACGAGCACTCCCTGCACACCCAGCCCTACAGCCCTGCCAGCAGGAATTGCAGCTGACCTCAGGCATCTCCAGCGGTCCAGCACAGCTTCCAGAGTCCTGAGCAGCCCCTGGGCCTGAGGTGAAACAGCCCCGGGTACAGAGCACCTTGCTGTGCAGAGGAGCTCGGGGGAAGCACAGAGCCCAGTCCTGGGGCTCCCTGAGCACCTGCTGGGAGAAACCCCTCACCTCCAGCACAGGCAGCCCTCAATCAGGAGCCAAACCACTGCTCCACCGTCAGCAGCCTCCTCCTCCTGCCACATCTCCCAACCTGTCCTGCCTCATCCTCACACAGCCATCCTCGCATGGTGACAGAGCAGCACAGCACAGCAAACTCCCTCTGAGCACAGCAAACTCCCTCTGCACTCATGGGCTGTGTGACCTGTCCTGTGCTGGGGACGGGGGCTCCAACTCAGCCCCAGAGGTCCCATGTTGGGGACAAGAGCTCCAGCTGAGTCCCAGAGCTCCTGTGCTGGGGACAGGGGCTCAGCCCAGCCCCAGAGCTCCCAGTTGGGCACAGAAGCTCCAGCCCAGCCCCAGGGGACCCAAGGCAGGTCAGGGCAGTGCTGGGCAGGTGGAAACACCAGCTCAGGGTCCCCAGGGTGTCCCCAACCTGCTCACCCGGGCGCAGCTGGAAGAAAGCTTGTTGGCATCGCCCATATCCTACAAAACTGTCATTTGTACCACTGCAATCATAAACAGTTCAGGGTTTTTCAGCTGAGTTGGTTGATTTCCATGCACTTAAAGCTGAGTGCAGGTATGAGTGGGCGCAGGATCATGGCAATAATTCAGAACTAAACCCCTTTGGACTTCCAAAAGCTTCAGCTTTCACTATGAGCATTTCTACCGTCTCTACTGACTGCACCCAGTGGAATTTTCTGGAAGTACAGCTTTAATTTCAAGGGGAGAAAAAAATACATTATGTAGACTTTTCAGACATTTGAATTAAAAAAAAAACAACAAAACAAAACCAAATCGAACAAAAAACCCCACCCACTATGGGGGTGTGGAGAATACTCCACAACATTTTCTACTTAGCTACTTCTAGCAGATTTTTGTCTACTCCAACTCTAAATCCTGCTCAGAGCTGCTAATTTCAGGAAAGAGAAGATGCCATATATCTGAAGTAATTCAGATATTGCACTGCAAAAAATGTCTTCAAAGCACATATTTGAGCAAAGAACGTCCTGCAGAGATTTGATGAGAAGCTTTTATACTGAAGCGATAGCTTTTGTGTTGTGTACAAGGAGGAGGAAATAGCTATTCACACAGAGAAACAGTGATCTATTTCTCCAGAGAGTGGAACATCTGAATATAACAAAGATGATCTGCAGCACAAAAAGCACAGTGGATCACTAACATCTCCCCTCTGCCAGGTAACACAGAATGCTTCCAGCTCACCACCAATTTCAGTTTGCGCTCTGGGATGGATATTTACTCCTTCTCGTCCCTTAAGTCTGCCTTCCAGCACTGTCATAAGTGACGGGACTTTATAGGGGACAGTCAAAGATGAAGATAATGACCAACATAAGGACCAGAGCACTTTTTGTAGTGACTGAGTATTTTCCAGGACTTGCACTTAATTAGAGCTGGAGTGTGTCTCTGGAATTGTGCATGTGTTCTCTCCTCTTTATTATCTGTCACATCACATTTTTGCTCAACATAATGCAGCAAACCTTGGGAGTGATTTGTGGAATATATTAACATAGTTTAACACAGAGTGCATAAGCTTTACATGCTAGTGCTGTAAGAGAAGGTGATAGGTCAGAATGAAATGGATGATTTAAAAAAAAAAAGTTGATTAATTTATATGGCGCTGTTTCAAAAAGATCTATTGGAACAGAAAACTCGATTCACTCCTTGTGAATATCTTAATTACACAAAGTGAAAGAACAGTGCTGGGGCTGGGATCCTCCCTGCTCAGCCATGCATGGCTCCTACAAACAGGGAACAGTCTGATTTTTGTAATGTGGGGCCACATTTCAGCACTCATCCTACACACCCTTGCTGGGTCCTCCAACTCAGCTGTCTCATCTTGGAGCTCTCATCTTCCTTTGTTCCACTCACCCAAAATCAAAGCTCAGCATCTTCTGAGGTGTTTTTCTCTCGCAGGATGGGATTATATGTTAGAATAAATCTTTTTTATCTTAGACTGGCCCCCAAAGAGAGGCACAGTGACTTTCACTTGAACATGTCAAGGCTGAACAATATCCAGATATCCGTACAGGACAAGGCACTCTATGGGACTCAGTCTCAGTGAGGCTGAGGGGATTTTTTCCACCCATTGCTTCCAGTGGGGCCAAAATTATCACCCAGTATTATCAGCTGCCTGGGGAGGGGTCAGCACTGCCACAGCCCCCAGGCCTTGCTGGGATCTCCTGCCTGTGCTGCAGTAAGAACAGTAATCCATGAAGGTAAACATCAATTTGTCCTGAATCTCAGCCTCTCTCAGCTGCCTGCTCATAATTCTGAATAAAACACCAGCCAGGCACCCCCCAAGCATCCATCAGGGCGTTGCTGCCACTCTCCCAGTGGGTTGCTTCTTTCTGGTGGAACTAATTGACCTCTGACCTGTTTATTGCTTCAGTGCCACCAATTTATCACCAGTTTATTCATCAACATCTGGTGGTCGGAAAATTGTATTTTACATTATTATCTCTCAAATGGATAGCTAATGCTGCTTAATGGGGCAGTTATATGTTATTATAGATTCATTTTTTCTCATTTTGCTAATGAATGGAGAATCTTCATCAAATAAATATTTGCCAGTTGGCTTAATATCAAAGCTGCTAATTAAAAACAGAAAAATGTTCCATATATGGAGAGCTGAATGGTAATGGTGGTAGCCTGTGAGTTTAAAGAAGTGTCATTTCAGCCACACTGTTCTTGCACAGAGGCCAAATTGGCAATCAAGTGATCAGTGCGAGGAAGGTTGAGCTGTATTTACATATTGTCTCAGTAAAATGCCACTGATTTATTTCTCTGGTGCCAGACACAATACGAGCATAGCTTAAATTAGCTTCTTTCCTGGCTTTTACAAAAGAAATGGGGAAAATAACAAAAAAGAAAATTATGGAAAAAAACAAATCTTGGCCACAGTCCTAAAAAATCTGATTCCCTTCACCAGCTCACATAACTGCACTTTACAAAGGGGATGGGCAGAGATGGTGTGACCTGGCATGCAGAATTCATGAAACATCTCTGCATAAACATGTGAATTTGGAGTAAACACAGTTCAAGCTGACAAAGTGCAGCACTGAAGGGAGAGCAGGCTGCTCTTGAGCTTGTTTGCCCTGGGGCTCAGCTCCTGCCCCACATCTGGGACCGCTCAAGTCAAGGCTCTAACACGAGCTCCCCAGTCCCAAAGGACAGAGAGTTTACAGTGCAAAAGTTATTGTTTTACTACACACAAAAACATGCATGCTTCTGTTACTGTGGGGCTCCTTTCTATACTAATACCTCGTGGTGACAGCTGGGAGTAGTCAATGCACAGAAACATTTCACTCTTTCTTACCGTTGAAGTCTTTTCTTCTCAGGTCAACATCTTACACAGGGCTGAGAAAATCACCTTTACGAACAAAGCTGCTGACTACCACTGTGCACATGTACAAGTGCATTTTGTTTGCCAGGCTGGAATTCACCAGCAATCCTGTATTCCAGGAGCTCACAAACAAGGAATTCAAGTGGGGTTGGCCAAAGGGCTGATGTGAATGTGCGTGAAATTTAACCTGCATTTCTCGCATATTCCATCTATGAAAAGGTGCAGAGAGAATGATGAGAACATTTTTTACCCCTTCATGCGATGTCTAACAAGAAGCTGTAGTTCCAGTTTAAGACTTCATCATTTAGCATCGCTCACCCATGCCATGTTTTCAGCACAATCCACATCATCTTGAGGCAAAGCAGTAAAGGCGTAAGAAATACAAATTATTGTAATAGTGCTATCAAAATGTGAAAATCTCTATTTTTCCAAAACCAAATAGAACATACTCTAATCTAAAGCTACTGAAGCACACAGAAGCTGTGCCAGCTCTAACATATCCATTGGCTTCATGGACCATTAAATAGCACAAATGGCACTATGCATTATTTCTGAAAACGTCAATACATTTCTAATACCCTGGGCACAATTCTTCTAATCTTTGGGTGGACTCTCCCTGAGCCTAGGTCCCAGATCAGCTCCCCAGCACCCTCTTTTTCCATTTCACATAGTGGATGAAGTCACTGGAGCAGACACAGCCCACACAGCCCCGAAATTGCAATTTTACTGCTACATTTTCAAAAAACTACCAAGGGTGCTGAAAGCATGGGGTGAGCACTCCTTAGAAGTGTATATAGGGAAAAGTAAACACCAAAGCCCAGGAAGTCATTATAGAAGTGTTTGAGTTTATTTATTTTGAGAGCTCTAATGCATTCTTGAGTGAAGAAAATAAACCAAAGAAAATAGAGAAAGAAGAAGGGGGAAAAAGCTACGTCAGGCAGATTTACATGGTTTCCTCTGCTGCTTGTTTCTAGATCCACTGGCACACAGATGATAGAAGTG
>VYZR01055913.1:74398-93760 GCA_013400675.1 Oxylabes madagascariensis | reverse complement strand
TCTCTTGTTTGCAACATTTGCTTCTGGTTTCTGCACTGCCCAAGCCTTTCCAGAGAAGTTGAATTATCCAGCAAACATTTTTGCAGTTTTTTGTTGAGGAAAACGTCTGTTCTCTAGCCACTCTGACCCTGCCTTGGCTGGTGTTTCAGAGCAAGAGAGTGTCACACCTGAGTGGAAGGGAGCTTTTCTCTCTCCACTTGAACTCAGGTTTGGGGAGGGTGTCTCTATAGAGATGTGGCAGAACAGAAGCCAATGACACTGAATGCCACCCCATTCCCACTGTAGCATAACTCTCCCCCACTGCAGCCTTCCAAATTTCTTCAGGATTTAGTTCCATGCCTAATTAGAGATGTAAAATGGTAAAAGCCAAAGAAAAAGATCCAACAGCACTCAGCACTGCATCCACTCTCCTGCAGGCTGGCAGCCAGGGTCACACCATCCCCAGACAATTTTCCTCCCTATTTCCCAATCCTGAATCTTTAATTCCTCCATCTAAAACAGAAACTTAGTGAGTTACTGCCCATCTGCAGCAGCTCAGGGCGTTGGCTGCTCTGTAGGGAAAGAAGGACATCCTCAAATGGAAGGAAATGAGCTCAAACATCAGCTCTAAGTGCCACTGCCGCTGCTGACTTGGCTCTAAGGAAAGTAGGACCAGGTTGACATGGAGAGGCAATAACTTTCAGTATCTTGATAACCAAAAGCAGGCAAGTTTGCAAACACGTGACAGAGTCCAGCTAAGGCACTTGCTTTAATAAAAGATGATATCTCAACACCTACAAAAACTTGATTTTTCTCTATCTCTTAGCCCATCACTGTCCCTAAAGCCCTATTATTGTTGCAACATCAAAGAAAAGCAGGGATCTGGGTTGGATCATTCACCAGACAAAATAATTCTCTTTTCTTCCTCCAGTAGCTCAGACAGCAGAGGAAACAGGGAGCCTGCAGGAGGAGGGAGGGAGAAAAAAAGGAGGCAGCCCCAAAGCAGGAAACAGCTCAGACCTGGGTTGAGCAGGACTCACAATTGCAGCTTCACTTCAGAACATGACCTGGGTTTGGATTACAAAGGCACTTAGGTATCCAAAGGTACAACTTGGTCGCCTAATTTGATTTTCAAAAGAAAATTAAGTGGATTAGGGGTTAGATTTTTTTAAGGGATTTAATTTCCTACAGGGACAGAGGAGTACCCAGTGGGAGAGTATTACAACTCAATTAGGATTATAACAAAGAGCTTATGTTTGTTTTCCCTATTCACACAATTTATAAGGGCTTGAAGGAATTTTGTACAAATAATCAAATTATAGCAAACCTAAAAACACTTGGTTTCTTCTGACAGAGATCAGCTGTATGGAGCTTCAGGCCAAAAAGAATTTCACAATGTGATCACTACAATGACAACAACAACAACAACAACAATAATTCAGGAAGTTCTGCTGTAACAATTGCCCTAACCGCTGGGTTTTTCTATAAAATATTGGTATTCCACTCAAGGCATTTACCCTCAAAATCTAAAAATAACCAAATACTGACAATTAATTTTTTTTCTTTGTTCTTGTTGTAAATATCTCAAAGGAACCTCAGCTTTTGATCTATTTTTTACCCTCCCTAGTGGGGAATATCTTACTGCATTCTTCCACAATGAAGAGACCCCCTCTTGGTTCTCCAGTCCTTGTTACACTCTAAAACAAAAAACTGTACTGAAATCCACTGACCCAAGTATTATCTCATCTGATTTTGGAAGGAAGGATAACAAGCATAATCCTGCCATTTTTCCTAAAATCCTAAATTTTTCCTGAAATCCTAAATTCTCCATATTTATGAACAATATTCTACAAATTCTATATATTTATGNTCTCCACATTTATGAACAATATTCTACAAATTCTACATATTTATGAACAATTGTCAGAAATAAATTCTCTGTACGACTTTAATTTCTTCTTTAGGTCTTCACACAACTTCTACAGAAACCATCCACCTATATGAAAATGTAGCATTTACCAAAGTTGGTTGCCGTGCCAAAAGCTTTAATAACAGAGACTGAGACAATCTTCTACAGATGTAGGAAAGTAAAACTCAGAATCAGGTATTAAGATCTCTCACAGCTTCCTGGTACTTCTGTCCAAAGCAAAACCATTACAATGTAACCCTTTATTTCCTAATGAAATACATTTGGGAGTCAGGGAGCTGACAGAGGCCAGAGCCAGGACTTTGCCCCATGGCTGTTTGGAAACTTCAGTCTGGTTAAAGACTTCCATTACACTGATCTTGTACACATGCTGCTTAAAAGCTGAGAAGCAACAGCAAAACTTTAAGAATTCCATTTTCACTGTGGAATGGTCCAAAAACCCTCCCCTGAGGTAGGCGTGTTATCTCATTGAATTTAAAAACAATAAATTGAAAGGAAAAAATAAAAGAAAGAGGGAAACGTGTAAGAAACAGGTGGACAGGGAAAGCTGTAGGAGTTCTGACAAATCATCTTGGCATATAGTCCCAGTGGTGATGAGAGATTGTTCTGTGTGTTTTATTTGTTTTTTTACATGGCAGAACAAGAAACGCACTTGAGGCAAAGTTGTAGAATATTGTTAAATTAGTGGGCTTATTTTATTAATACCCATGAGAATGTAGTGATGAGGGGGAATTATTCTACTGCACAGCCAGTGTAAGAACACACAGGAGCACATGTCCCAGCCCTGCAATCTGTCACTTGTACTCAGTGCATGTGAATAAACACCCCCTGGTTTAACACAATATCCTAAGGAAGCATTTCTGTACTGGGAATTACAGACATTGTTCTTACCATCATGGATAAATCTAGTGACTTTTATTTACAGTACAGCAAATCCAACAGACTATTCTCCATATTCTGGCCATGGAATGATGCATTTAGCTATGTGTATCTTCTACCTTGTACCCTCATGATTAGGTAAATGACTTGGAGTCAATTAAACATGCAGAACAGACTTTACCAAGGCATATTCTTTAACAGAAACTGAACTTCAGTGTCATTCATCCCCCCAGCAGTATTTGTAGCCAGCATAAGAAACCTAATGTGCACAATGCTCTTGATAAGAAGAGTGAAAATTAGAAGCATGGAGGTTTACTTAAGCAGATTCAAGTATCCCTGGAAACAGGTAACTAAAGCCAGACAAACCTTGCATGCTTCAGCTCACAGTGTGTTCGTAAACCAAATTCTGGTTTTCTGTTTGCAGGGTTTGGACTCTTGCCTGAAGAGTCAAGTTAGATTAATTTAAACCTCTGAATTAAAATTTCACAGGAAAGACAAGAGAAGGCTGTTGTGATGTGATCCAGGATGGAGCAGATGCAAACAACAGCCCAGGTTTAACTGGAAGATGCAGGTTTGCACGAGAAGTCACCTTGGGTACAGATTTCCTACCTGCCTTTAAAGGTCCTGCAAAGGGCACACGTGCACAGGGACAAGGCCTTATATTGTCATCCCAAGTCAGGGCTGGTCTGTGTGTGTGGATGAGATGCTGTTGATGGTTTGACTTTCATAGCTAAATCCAATAGCTGCAGTTCTACATGCTAGTTCAATTTTGGCAGGTTTGTATTTTCTGAAATTTTGATTTAGGCACATAAGGCGTCAAGAAAGAGCAAATATGTTGTGTACTTTAATTTATTCTCATTTTGTTACCAGAGGGAGAAGAGATCTCACAGTTAGACTATTAATCTGTCTGCCTACAATCCATTAGTAAAATGCCATTTTGATTTGAACCTACTGTGACCTACTTGAGGAAAAAACTCCCATGCTGCATACACTATATATCAGCGTGTATAAATATATATATGTCAGAGAACTTTTCATTAGCTGTTAAACTGCATAATGGTGTTTATATATGAGCATGGCTTAATTAGCTACAGAATGAAAAGTGCAATGAAAATGCAAAAGGGTTTGGAAGAGTTGAGCTGCAAGAGGAAACCGGATCTTGACACGTCTTGGGAATACTGAAGTTTGTACAATAAGGTCAGAGTCTCACCTCGCATTGATAAATACAACATGACATAAATAAATATTATGTGTGGGGTCCTTATCAGACAGACTGGTAAGTTCACTGAGGAAGACAAGGCTGATGGATTGCTCCCTGAGCAGCAGCAGTGCTGTGCAGAGCTGTGGTTCACATCCTCAGTTCAGCTGGCATTGCTGAAAACAGCTAACACCCTTCTAAGTCGCTGTGGTGAAAGAATGTCCTCACAGAAACGTGTCTGTGTGTTGGAGAAGCTGGCCCAAGACACAAAATATCACCTGTGACAAGCATGAGGGAAAGCAACATCTTTTAGTCCAAACGATCAGGTTTTGGTGCTGAATGTGAATGGAGCAGATTCCTTACGAGGGGAGGTCCTTTCTGAGGCTGTAGCTCCTGGAGGAGATCATGCAGCTCAGGGACTAGCCCAGCAAAGGTAGGGTGGTTTGTCTGGAAATGCACTGACAGCAAGCTGAAAACAACCCCACATTTGTGGGAGAAAAGGTTTCAGTCAGTAACAAAACAGGAGAAGAAATTAAGAAAGTAAAAAGCAGCCTAAGCTCAGCCACAGCAGTTTAAAAAAAAAACTGTCTGTAATAAAAAGTATGAAAACAAGACCAAAACAACATCAACAGCAAATAATGTCAATGGCTACTGATTTAAGAGCATTGCAGGGAGGGAGAGCCTTCCTTGTGTGGTGAACATTGGATGGCTGTGGTCAGAACTGCTCACACAGGGCTCATCTGGGGGTGTTGCCACTCTCTGAGAGCCCTTTGCCACTGTCTGAACCCCTGGCAGTGCTGGCTGCAGGAACAAACCCACTCCCCTGGGCCACCGCCCCCACCCTCAGCTCTGCTCAAGAAATCAATCAGCTGCTGCACAGAGACCTTGAAAATTCTTCAGTATCCTATGAAAAATATCATAAACTCTTCAGCAATTACCTCTGGCACGTGAAAGACAAGCTAACAATGTCTGAAAGTTAGCTGTTTGAAAACTAATTGGATTCTTTAGGCAGGCTGCAGTCTTCCCTTGTTTTCTTTCTGCCCAGGGACACAGTGCACAGAGATGCACTAAGACAAACATTTGACTGAGATTCCTCTGTCTTCCTCAATTTCTTTTTCATCAGGTTCACTGTTGTGTATATCTATTTATGCAGTACCTATCAGTTGACTTGTACTCAGTTTAGAACCAAGTTTCAAGATATTCAGGTACTCTTGCACTGGGTCAGAAGCGCCAGCAAGGGTCAGACATGAATCAATGGCTATGCCTAAGCTGCGTTTCCAAGCTGAGCATGAAAATTGTTCTCCATCACTCTTCAAAGCCTAAAAAAATATCAATAGGCCACTCCTTTATGAGAAGGCACAAGAGGACTTCACAGAAATTAGGTTATTTCTAGAATAACTTAGAAGTTTGATAATGACCTTATAAATGTCCATGACAGCTTTCCAAGATCCTAATGTGTAATTCAGTGAGCTTTTCTAAGTTACATTAAGAAACAAAAAAATAAAATAAACCCCCCCAAAATGACCAAAAAGTACCAACAAAGGCATAGCAACTCCATTTAATTGTTTCCCACGTAACCAGATGTTAATTAGGATCTGGTCCTCATCACATAAATGGGATCCAGCTTTGCACTTTACCAAAACACAAAAGGCCAAATTCCAACCCAGGGTTTCATTCTGGCCTATCCTAATGGCTACAAAACGCTGCACAGTTGAGATCTGGATCAGATTCAAAACTTTCCCAAAATGTATCTCTGTTCACATCCTGATTTTTGAATCCAGCTCATCTCTAATTATAATTATCACACAGAATGTCAGTTCTCAGGTTATGCGCCTTAAATTTCTCCCTATAAACAATTAATTAGCTTGCTACAGCCTTTCTATAAATAGTGTGTACGTATAAATTATTCTCATCTGCTCAGACAAACAAAAATCCCAGCTCTGTTTTTTGTCTTCTGATTTTCCCTAGTGGTCTGCAGCTGTCAGGCGGCCAGACACATGTGTGCTCTTCATATTTGGAGATAAAAATGAGATTATGGGGCTAATTGACAAAGTTTTTTGGATCGAGTTAGTGCTTGAGAAATCAGGTTTTCCCCAGAAAGTGTCTGAAAGCAGCACTTCTATCAATTTAACTCTGGCAGAGAGCTGCCTCGTGCACCAGCTGAAATGTTCACTGAACAGCATGGGTTTGAGGCATCATGCTATTATGGGACAGGATACATATGGCTGCCCAAATTAATTTTGCTGACAGTTTTTCCAGACTCATCCTATAGGTGCTGACAGGCAAGATCAGGCCACAACTTCAGCTGTGCTCCCAGCGAGCCACCTCACTCACACAGAAGAGCTGCTTGACAGCCAGCCACCTTTCAGACCTTGCAGAATTAAGCAACTCTCTGCTGTGCCCGCAGAATGACACTGGAGGCCCCCATTCTGTATGGTGAGGTGCCAGTATCCATCCAAGGTCCTCCTGAAACTGGCAGAAATCCAGCCAACTTGCAGTTTCTGATATTTCGTTGTCCCGTCAGACAACAGTGCATAAGACCAGGGGGGTTAGATTCACCATTCTGTGTACAGTGGAGTAGCTTTCATATCTCCACTGTAATGACAAAAGTTTGGGGTTTTTTCTTAATAATGTAATTTAGTTTAAAGAATTGAAGTTCATGTTTATTTATTACCACGCTTGCCCCAAAGTTAGTAACAGGTTGTATCCTGATGGGAAAAATTTATTGTGGTCAGTTTTTTTCATAAATTCATCCTCAAAGCTTAGGAGAGGATTTTTATAATTGTCTTCTTTTTTTCTTTTTTTGTTTTTAACCATTTCCCCCAATAGTAGTATTTCAGCAATAAGGAGAAATATGTTTTTAGCACAAGAGCAATAAAATCCTCCATGATGTGGATACTATAAACTGCTGAGTAAACTCAGAGCAATAGAGAGGAAGCAATATATACTTTAGGCAAAAAAAAGTAACTTGCATAAGGACTTTCAGTAAGCATAAGTCTTCNAGGTTTTCACTTCCACACTAGAGATGCCCAGGGAAAGTGTGCAGCCAGTGCTCTGCCATGTCAGGGAATATTCCTGTGACTTGGCTTCACTTACAGATCAGCTGGATTTACACAAAGCATCCTTGGCNACAGTCATCATTGCACCCAGCCAGAGAGAAGAAACTGGGATTATTGGGTATTTTCATGTTTCACTGCATAATGCTGCTATCAGAGTGGGAACAGCAGGACACTGATTGTCCTTGTTTTGTGGTCTTAGAGCCCAGGGAGGAATTGCTATGATTACCTTCCTCAGACCCAGCCCAGGGTGAGCAGAGCTTTCCTAAGCTTGTTGTGATTGTGCCACCCCATTAGTGCACTGAAATGCCCACCAAGGATCTCCAAGGTCCATGGTTCACCTCTTTATTGCTGCTTTTCGGAAAAACCACCCTGAAGCCTCAGTGTGTGAGCAAACCTCTTCCTCAGCAGTGCTTTGAACAGCCCCTTCCTGCTGGTGTGGGTGTCCAGCAAGAGACTTGGAGGGCCTGAATTCTGCTTTTGGCATGATTTTGGGTGTCCTTGGGGCAAGTCCATTTGTCCTTGTTTTGAATTTTACTGAGGACAACTGTGTCACGGAGAATTAGCATCCAGGTTTGAAAATGGAAATAAGGATGGGGTAGTTATTGATACTGGTTTCTTAAGTGCACCTACGTGCACCATATTTCAAGCAGCTTTCCTCATTTCACATTCCTGTTCATCTCCCTCACACAAGATGTCCCTGACACACGAGTTTTCCTTCTGCTTTGTCAAATTAGTTACCTTTCGACATTTTACATTTTTTTTTATTTCATGAAGGCCACCAAAGAAGTAATCTCTGTAAGCTAAAACATTCTCATGATTCCGAAGATGAAAACCTACCTTCTGGCTTTCTATTTTGTATCACTCAATAGTATGAAATGCCAACTTCTCTTGTTGACTCTTAGCCCCTTTCACTTCAGTTTTTTAGGTGATTTAAAGACTCATGCAATAAAGTCACATAAAGTCTCAATTATTTTTCATTTATCTGTGCTAAACTGTTTCAGTCAACAACTGACCTTCATTTTAAGTATGATTTTATCTGGTTACATTTGCTCTTGGAATTTACTGCTCTTCTCTCATCCATGCTTTGACCAATACTAATCTACTCTGTTTTTCATTTTCTAGGCATCCCACAGAGTTCAGAACATTATTGATATTCAGGATTCATCTGTTCTAATTTGAGTTTCTCCTAACTATGACTGCAGACAAAGACAATTTTATTGTAGAAAAACACTAATTGGAAATATAAAAGTACTACTTTGTTAGATTGTATAAAGAATTCCTCTCCCTCTCTCCCCAAAGCCATACTGAGCTATTCTGTATGTTGGGTTATATACCCCTGACTAGGACCTGGGCATGTTTGAGCCTCACCAACGACAGCACAAATCCCAAGCAGAGACAGAAAAGCCATAATTAGCAGCTGTTGAGTTTGTGTGAGTTGGTAACTGAGATAAACCCCATCATCCCCAGGCAGGGTCTGTCTGTCAGTGCAGCCACTGAGATCTGAACTAAACAACAACTTTATTTTTTTTTTCCCAAACAGTAACAAGGAGTATGCAGTGGAAAATCATCCCAGCAACTTTTCTGATGGGGCATCATATGGAAGAAAATATGTGAGTACACAAGGCAGGCCAGCTTGCCAGAAGCAGTGGAGAAACTCAAGTAATTGACTCATTGNAAAAGAAAAAGAAAAAGAAAAATTTGTTTGTTTGTTTAAATTACGTTAGACCTCCAAGTGAGAGAAAAGAGAAGGTGGGGTCCCTGAACCAACACTCTGCTCTAGCACAAAAACCACATGGCTCAGCAGGGAAGGACCTGCTGTTTTCCATACATCCATCTTCCATCCCATTAGAAAGGAAGTTGGGATTAAATCCATCCTCCAGCCCCCACACACTCTTTGTGCAGAGTTTGAACTCTGTTACCTCTGAAGAAGGGAAAAATAAAAATGCCCTGGACCACAGAACAGCCAGCTTCTAGGAGAACATTTCTTTATCAATTAATGTCAGCCCATTATTACAGCTCATATTATTATCCACATCATTATTAGGAAAGTATAAATTATGGTGAAATTCTTATTTAGGGAGAAGTCCTTGAAAAACTGATTTTTTCCTTTCAGAAAGATTTTTATTTTTAAAGAAATACTTTATTGTTATACCATTTTTAATTAAGAGTTCAACAGTAATCCAGATGGAAATACTTTTTAATCTAAATATCTCTGTAGGTTCTTTTTCTTTCTAAAATATGGGTTTTGAAGAAAAAAAACAGTTTTCTTCGCTTTCTCCATTATGACTAAAAATTCCCATCTAACTCTCATTGATGTTTAACTTCACACATCTCTCTGCAGCACCAATCTGCAGGCAAATCATGCTATAGCTGAAGGTGAAGAGGGTTCTGTAGGTGTTATATCAGTATGAGACACTGAGGATGTGCTGGATCTGTACAGCACCAATCCGAAGTGATGCTTCTACTCTCATTAACATACCCAAAAAAGAAATAGTAAATGTAAATGTAAATGAAACATCCACCTAATACAGTAAATTATCATCTGTTATTTCTCCATTTGTTCTGGTTTTTTTTTTCTTTTAATTCCTCTATTTGCTTTTTTTATTTTTCTCCTAGTTCCTCACCTTACAAATGACCTTTTGTGATCAGTCCTTGCACTACTCTGAACATCTGCTTGGCAGACCTGTCAGGACTTTGTCTTCTCATCTGTCCATACAAAGCTTAGCATTGTTGTGAGAGGTTTAGATAGTTACTAACACAATAAAGTGTGAAAATGAACTGTAATGGTATTACTGCTATTGGATTCCCTGGTGCAGGATCTTTACTGCATTTTTTTGCAGCTGCATAGTCAACCACTTTCATAAATAAAGGTAAATTTAGAAATCAGTATGCCCACTCATATTAAAATTCTTATTATGTGAGCAGGCTTATTTTCTCCACAGTAGTTTTTTTTTATCTCTGCTTTTTCCTAAATCTATTTCCAATGTTAAAATATTTTCTAAAGGAACGGTTTGACATTTTTCTGGTATGTACCTATACCCCAAAGAATTCTTTAATGGCTGTTTATGTCTCAGAGAAACTAGTGTTAAAGTGCAATTTTTCAAGTAAGCAACATGCTGACGCTCAGTAAGTGATACAGATTATTTCAGATAGGAGTAACTGAGCTGGGTAATTCATCTAACCTACCTGACCTGACAACTCCTTTCATTATTTTAGATCAGTAATTGAGATGCCAGAACGTGTGATGATGACATAAGATGACAATATCAGTCCACTTCAACCAGCCTGCACGTCCTCATCGATGAGTGATGCTACGGGCTCACACCTCAGCCACACACAAAGTCCTCTGCTGCCTTTTCCAGAGGATGGGACAGCTCTAGGGATTAACGTGTGACCTCACCCGAGCTCCTTCTTTTGCTGCCATGAGCAATGAGGTGCCCTGGGAACTGTCCTGGAGGCGGCAAAGGGCCAAGTGCCACACTCACCCTGCCCTGACCTGTATTTATGGTGGTGCTGGGGGCTCTGCTGGCTCACCCACCTCTTCTCCCCACCCTCGTCCTTCTGCAGGCTGGGACACCCATCCTGTTCATGGACAGAGGGGAGGCAAGGCTCTGCCCATCCCGTTAAATCCACTCCCACACCAAGGGGAGGAAAGGAAAGCATTCAGGGCATTTTCCTCCCTCTTCCCCACCTGCACAGGCTTCTGAAAACAGCTGAGGAGATTCTAAGTCCACCCTTCCTGACCCCACCTTTAGCAGCTCCCATACACCTGAAAATCAGGTGAGATGAGGAAAGCTTTGTGCACCTTTGTCTAGCCAAATATTTACTTCCATTTAAATGAGCGTTTAATCCTCACATTAGCAGTTTTCTTTCCTAGGGTCACTTCTTCTTGCAAAAGCTCCTCCTGTGTTCTCAGGCAGAGGAACACGGTGAGGGCCACAAAAAGAAAAGATGTTCAGAACATGTAACAGCATCTCCAGTTTAACACAGGAATCTAAAAATATTGTATAAGATGAAACAGAATTGAAGCAATAAGTAGAAACATCCGCCAAGCAGTCACTGTGCTGCATGGAAAAGCACTGGGAAAAGCAATGGCTGTAGGTAAACACACCGCATGTGCTGAATGCCCTACAGAGATTTCAAAGATCATTAAAAAATATATAAAAACTGGTATTTCAGTATCTCTAGAGCTAAGATACCCCCAAATACATTTTTACCAAGTAGAGCCTAAAAATAAGCACTTCAGCATGAAAATGAAAATACCTTTTCAGTATTGCTGTCCTGGAGAACTCAAGTTCCTCTGGAAGTTCACATTCTCCTCCAGAGCAGTTCTGGAAACGAGGATAAAAAATCTAGAGGAAGACTTGCAACCGATATAAAAATGCTGTGGAGGTAATGGGGATCAATTACAGATGTGCTGTGGAGAATCCAGATGACCTGCCCTGACTTACTGTAAATTCTAAGCAGCACAGAGGAAAAATGCAGCCACAGATATTCAGAATAAACTACACTTAGTGGTGAAAAGTTTACTTCAAAGAGAAGAACTGATATCCAAAGTTTCTGCAGCTACTGACACCTTTAATTAGAAAGCTTATTTTACTTCCTGAATATTCAGAGAACTACACACTGGCTTCAAGCTGGTTTCATTTTCCAATCTCATATTACAGCAGGAGCTACTCATAAAATGACAAAAAGTTTTATCCGTGTGTTCTGCTGGAGCCAGAATTGCGCTTTTCACAATGAGGTGTAACTCTGGGAACATTTCCCCACAGCAATCTCTGCTTTTACTGGCAGCTGTCTCAGGCTATTCCCTGTCACCAGAGGTCCAGGAGCCTGGGCTGGTGGGAAGTGGCAGAGCTGCAGCAGAGCCAGAGCCAATTCCCTGCAATAAGAGGAGATGCTCCAGCAGCTCTGAGTGAGGGCACCCATGGCCTGGCTGGGGGGCAGAGCAGCACAAGGGGATCATTAACTCTGGAGTTAGGGGGATGGAGCAATTCCCTTCAGTACATGTCAGCAGCACCAGGAGCCATTAAAAGAGAAAGATGATGATGTGATTAACTTTTCTGATCACATGTCATACTGCCCAAGTCCTCCCTGCTTCCTTTCCCCTCTGGCACATGAGCTAATTTATATGAGGAACTTTCTACTCCATGTCCCTAAGGATATAAGGGAGAAGAAAAATGCATACCAGATACATTGACTGCCTGCAGTTTAACTCTGTTATAAAAGAGATTATTCCACTGTCCACAGAACTGTTCCTTCTTCCAGAATACCCAGCCCACCTCCCATCACTATTGCTGTTTTTACTAAAAACAACAAAGACTTTTGAGATCAGAAAGCTAGAAAAATGACTTTTTACTTTTGGGATGTGTTTCTCTTTTACACTATTTTACATAGACTAATTTGATTGGTGAAACAAAGGCAAACTTCTTCAATCACATTGGTCAAACTAGAGGGAGATTAAGAAGCCTCTCCTGTGAGAAAGAAGGGATAACATAGGTACAGCTGCAAAAACATTTCTCTTGTTTACAGAAAATCGCCTGGGAAAAGAATTTCAGAAACTAAAATATTTCAAGCATGAAATCAGGGCTACATACCACCTCCACTTCAGAGGGGTTTCTTTGTTCTGTTTTCTTTTTAAGTCCTTTCAAAACTTAGAAAGACATAGAGAACCTTCATCTTCGCCCCCTTAAGGTCCCAGTTCCAAAATTACGTCATGACCATCACTATTTACATCTGGATGAGGTAGATTTGAGTAGGGATATATGTCTCTGGAATGCACATCCAAATGGATCCGGTCAGTAGAGGGAGATTGCTTTTCTAAAGTCCCATCATAAAGTCATGATGGTTTGGGGGACAAAAAAAAAGAAAAAGTCCAACAAAAAACCAAGCCCAAAACACATACAGACATCAGTCTATTTTTACATCAGTTTAACATATTAGGCTAAACAGGGGGAGAGGAATATCTTGGTTTTGTTATAATTTGGAGAGAGAATAAAAACAATCCTGCATTGTCACTTGATTTATACCACATGGGTTAAATATTTGAAGCAACCATTGATGGAACGGTTCTCTGAAAAGAACATTAAATTCTTGAACTTTGACAGGCAAAGTCAGCAATTGGCATTTCAAAATAAAAAAGGCTGAAAAGAATATAAAGCCCAACAATAAACCTTTCATTTAACACACAGCTTCACAGGAGCTGTTTTGTCACAAAGCTCTTTTTCATCAGGGTGGAACTGGGTATATTCACTGTATCCTCAGAATCTTTAGGCATTAACAGGAAGGAAGAGATGAGAACCAGTCTATTCCTCACTAGGAAACTTTTAGCACCAACTCCTCTACCTAGTGGATAACCAGACTTTTGGAATTTTGAACAAAAATCTCTTTTCCTATTTAATCCGTTCTTGTCTTGATTACAGAATAAAACACATGTTGCTAGAATATGAAACAAGATGTGCATGAAACAGAAACAGGGACGTGCAATTGACTGGTATAATTTCTGAATTCCAGCAAATTACAGTTAACCAGACAACAACAATTCCATTTTGTAAGAACTTTCAATGTAACCACAACAAAATGTGGAGAATACTTTCCAAATGTTTTCTGCTTAGCATGGGAGCAAAAATAAATCCATTTTAAAATATTGCCACAAAAAAAAAAAAAAACAAACAAAAAAAACAAACAAAAAACAAACAAACAAACAAAAACCAACAAAACAAACAAACAAAAAAAAAGGGCAAAATGTCCACTTTATGAATAAAGATGCCTTTCCATTTGGAAAGAGGATCCAAGAGTGTTTTAGCTGTTATGAAGGAATATGGAAAATTCAAGCCTGTTTCTCATCCCAGATCAGGATGGCACTAAAGCAATTTCCCCAAAATTTCTTTTACTCCTTAGATCCTCACCTCAGTGGATTATTGAGGTAATTGTCTTTACAAAACACTACAGCTTACCAGAAAGCATATTTGGCAAAGGGAAATTCTTTGGTTTCACCAGCACTAGCAAAAACCCATTGTTCCACTCTTCCAGAAAGTTAGGAAAACTGTTCTTATAAAAATGAATAACCAATGTAAGCAGAGTTACCTGTGTGTAGAAGCAACATCAGGCTATATTCTTCCCTGTAACTGTTTGCTGCTGCCATAATTCTGTCTTAAGTACAAATGACTGCACTGCTTTCAAAGAACTTGCTATAAAAACGTTTTGCTGGAGGAGAAGATAAGTGCTAGCAGCTATAATTCAAAAGCAACAAAAGCTGCACACACTCCCTAGCAACACAACAAATGTGAGACCTCCACTTACAACAACAACAGAGAGCTGGGATGGTTCAAATTGCTTTTTCCTCCAAGAGCAGGAAGAAGGGAAAAAATATCTTATACCTTTTCAATAAAAAAGGTTGAACAATCACCTTAGGGAATGATTTTGGTTTTTAATATGTTGGTTAGGCTGTGGACAAGGGATTAGATAGAATAAAATTTCTGCAGCTCTCAGTGAGAATCATAAGGAGACATTTAAGCAGGGGTGTGTGAGACATGAAGTCATTCACTCCACACAGCTTCAGGGACAGCCCTGTGTCCAGCCTGCAGCATCACACCTGGGCAGAGATGCAGAGCAGCCTGGAAGGATGCCAGCACAGAACAGTCAGGATGAATGTGAGTGTGGAAATTTTGTCCCCTGAGGCAAGACAGAAAGAATTGAAAACTGCTAAGTCTAAAAAAAATGCAGTTGGAAGATCATGGAAAAGATGACCTGAGTAACAGTTTTATCTTGAGTCTGTCTGTCAGTGACCCTGAGTATACTAGGAGTGAAAATCAAAATTATTGAAAACCTATGAGAGGGTTTTATCCCTGTAGATCTGAATTTTGCTGGTGAAGTCAGTCTCAACAGTAAAAATTCCCTCTTGACATCCATCTCAGTGGATCAGGNGTTGAACAATCACCTTAGGGAATGATTTTGGTTTTTAATATGTTGGTTAGGCTGTGGACAAGGGATTAGATAGAATAAAATTTCTGCAGCTCTCAGTGAGAATCATAAGGAGACATTTAAGCAGGGGTGTGTGAGACATGAAGTCATTCACTCCACACAGCTTCAGGGACAGCCCTGTGTCCAGCCTGCAGCATCACACCTGGGCAGAGATGCAGAGCAGCCTGGAAGGATGCCAGCACAGAACAGTCAGGATGAATGTGAGTGTGGAAATTTTGTCCCCTGACAAAAAAACCCTGCTAAGTCTAAAAAAAAATGCAGTTGGAAGATCATGGAAAAGATGACCTGAGTAGAATTTTTATCTTGAGTCTGTCTGTCAGTGACCCTGAGTATACTAGGAGTGAAAATCAAAATTATTGAAAACCTATGAGAGGGTTTTATCCCTGTAGATCTGAATTTTGCTGGTGAAGTCAGTCTCAACAGTAAAAATTCCCTCTTGACATCCATCTCAGTGGATCAGGGAATTCACATTTTAAAGCTCCTTTCCCAGATCTGAGGAATATTCTGTGCAAAAGAGGCAATAGTAGAAAATCCTGTTAAATTTGTGAACATGACACTTCCAAAGTCCCACTAAAAACGCGTTTCCCTTCCTTCAAACTTCTGATCTTAGACACATCACTGCAGAAATAGCCTTAATGCTCCAATTCAGCTTGCATTTAACTCTCATTAAACTAGTCACTGGTTCCATAACACTGAATGGATTTAGACATCCTCTACTGAAATGAATTCTAAAAGTAAAACTTCCAAAATTTTGGAAAAGTTCCTTTGAACAAAGCATGTATGGAGCCCACAGTAGTTATTCTAAAAGCCCAACGGAATTGAATGTGGCGGCTTTTAAACAGATTTCTCCAATCATATTGCACTGTAGCTACAAGAAATGGCAGAGTTCTGCCTGCTAAATTTTACAGCTGCATTCAACAACTTACAATATACAGTAAATCAAAGCTACCTCGTTGACTTGAGCAAGTAGGAGGAGGAGTGCAAAAATTCACAAGTGCAAGAAGAAGAAACACAGGACCGAGTCAAAGGAGTTTGAAGCCCTGTGTTTTTTCACTCTTGAAGTTTTTTCAAGTCCCAGAAAAAGTTCACTGGTCCAACAACTCATGCACGATGCATCTCTAAGGAATCACGAGTTTTACTAAAACCCTTTTTATGCTGAACTCCAATGCACAGTGTTCAAGCCACCTGGGCCAGCAGATAATAAATACTGAAATACAGGTGAATGCAGGTGCTGAGGGCTTCCAGTTCACCACAATCATGCTCCTGACTCTTGAAATCATCCCCAGGGCTGGGAGGACAAGAGAAGCAGGGACAGAGGTGTCCCCCAGAGCACAGAAGTTCTGTCAGGGCTGGACTGGGGGGAACATCAGCACCCCCTTTGCACACCCTCACTTAGAAGAGCTTGGCAGCCTTCAGCTGCAATCCCTCCATAATCTGTGCTGTTACTGAGGTATCACCAGAGGATATTTCACGTGCTTTTCTTTGCTGCCCTTTGTAGCACAGCTCAGAAAATATAAATCATAAAATAGCATGAAAATCACATTTCCTCTCTGCCTCTGGAATGAGTTTGTCATATCTTTCTCTGTTCAGCGTGTGAAACAGCTACTGCTCCTCTCTTATTTTCAGTCTTTTCATGGATTTTAGGTTACCTGTGTTCATGTTTACAAAAAAGAGCACCAAAAACATAAGGTGATGACAGGTTCTTGTCAGTCTGGAGAGATTTAAAACAAAAGAAACCCTGATCCAAATTGTCAAAGCCATCTGGGCTTTTTGCATACCCAGGTCAATGTTTCCAGCTCAAAATTCAAAGATGAACAAGCAAAAAAGGTTGTTTTCATGGTTTTTTTTTTTNTTGAGCAAAAATAATAAAAAAAAAAAAAAAAAAAATTTTTTTTTTTTTTTTTTTTTTTTTTTTTTTTTTTTTTTTTTTTTTTTTTTTTTTTTGAGGGGGAGGGGGATTGTATTTTTAAAATGTATACAATGTTTAACCTGTTCAGCTAAGGAGACAGCACAAGTCAAATACTGACTAATCCAAACAAGGATTAAGATGGAGGTTTCCAGCCAGAAAAAGAGGGGCATCATTTCAGAAATATTTGAGCACAATTAACTTGGTGACCTCCTTAGAGGGGAAGAGGTTTGAGAAGACCTGCTCATGGTACAAATGCTGTTTCAAGAAATAGGAGGGACATGTAAAAACCGAAATTAATGGGATTCTCTGAGATCCCACCCTCCTTTCTAATGACACCTCTTTTATAGCGACATTTCTTTTACAACACTTACGATGCAGAAGTTTGTCTTTGGAAATAGGCTGCCATATTAAAGAGAAGTGTAGAGAATGTGGAGTGAAACAGGTTTTTATTAGTAGATATTATGAATTTATTACATCTTGCTACTCCCAAATATGCTACCTTACCTTTTACTAGTCTTTTCCAACAAGACCATCAAAGTCATCTTGATAATGGATGTGCAGGCCTGGCCTAGATGCAATGACTCTGGTCTTTAAATTCACCATAATTTCCTCTACAGGGATTTAATTAGATGTTCTCCAAGGCACTCACTCCCCATTTCTGCACCTTCTAAGACTGACCTTTGATTTGTTGATTTTCGCTTGCTTAAACACATCCTGAAACACATTTTGCAAACTGAATTAATTTTCATTTGCACTTTACCATTTATGCTAAAATGGCCCAACACTCTAACTCTCTTTTTAAAGACCGGCTTCTAAAAAAGAAATTTCTTTAAGTCTAAATCATTCAGTGTAATGTCTGTGAAATGTGCATAATGGTTGTTATTAGGAGTTGTCATCTAGGGAAAAACACTAAATACATAAACCCACAAGAATTCACAGTAATTCAAAATATGATTTTCTTTCTGGATAATCCAATTTTAGCTACTATAAGACCATCATAGCATTAATACTAATGTCTGTATTTTACATGACCTAAACTGTAGCTTAGAAAAACCCCAGGCAGCGACTAAAAAGCTCAATTGCTGTCCTTAGACCGATATGGAGAAAAAGTGAAATCTAGGAGGAAAGGCAGGGAGGGAGGTACAGCTCATTGCATCTTCTGCCCACAAATGGAGCTCATGGGGAATTATTCACTCGAAAGATGGGCTTCAGAACATCCACCTACACCAGCTGTGTGGATTTTCCCATCTGTGCTCACCCTCTGCAGTGTCCACGTGTCCCACATCCTGTGATCAGCTGGGAGCACACAAACCATCCCCCTGTGCTCTTCCACCACCGCTCCTCCTCAGCACTTAGGGGANGGGGATGGAGTAGCTGAAGAGTCCCTGGATTCACCTTGGAAATCCTTCCAGCTTCTACTGAACAGCTTCTGGGAATCACCCTGATCCCATCGCTCCTGGTGGCACCAGTTCCTGCTGCAGTGAAAAGCTGTCACAATCCTCCCTTGCAGTGAAGCAAACTTCACAAACCCCAGCTAACACTTCAGAGAACTCGAAACTTCAGAAACATTTCCCTGGATTTGCATTAACACAATGTCAATAGAAGCTTTTATCTCCCATTCACATGCTCATCAGATATTATGACTTAAGGGAGATTTTAACAGCTACATCTTCGTAAGCAAAACACCCACATTGCTTAGCAAGCACAATACCATTTTTCTTCATACAAAGTGACTCCTAAAAGCCTAAGCTGGAGATGCAGAGACAGAAATGTCTAGTGACTAATTTTTTAGTACACACTGTAAGATCTCTTTTGGACTTGCAGGACTGTGCCTGCACAGAGAAACAAAACAAAACAAAACAAAGCAAAAAAAAAACAAAAAACACTTTCTCAGACAGAAAAATCAACTAGGATTTCTGTTCCCATGCCATTGAGAAGGTATGTGGAAGAGCAAGTCCCCACAATTACACACCCCCGTTCCCTGGCAGTGGGTGCTGCCCTGGTTGCAGACAGCAGGGCACTTCAGGGGTCACATGGGGGAGGTTTCGATGGGTGCCCAGAGCCCACCATTTATAAGGCAGCCTCTCTTTGCCTCCCTTTGCTCTTTGCTGTGTCTGCAGGGACAATTGTCCCTGCATATTTGCACTCCTTCAGAGGCTGACCAACCTAGAGCTGCCCTTCTCCATGGGAACAACTGCAATCTCATTTAAAAATGAGATCTAAATGCATCTAAAACTCTCTAAACTGAACTGCATCTGCCGATTGGCTTTGTTTCCTCACAGAACTCCAGTGTTCCTAACAGCCAGACCCTGACAATGTCTGGATGGAGCAGTGTGACAGCCCAGCCAGAGTTACACCTGCAGCCAGGTATTTTCTGGGCCTGTACTGTTATTTGCAAGTCATAACTGGGTATAGAACACAAGGCTGA
>VYZR01055913.1:58742-74243 GCA_013400675.1 Oxylabes madagascariensis | reverse complement strand
GCAGACGATGCCCAAGCTGCAATTATTGTTTGTGTCCCCACCACACAATACCTGCAAGGTAATTCAAGATAGCTGGACCCTTCCAGTAAGAAGAGCTGATCCCAGGTAAGAAATACATGGATGGAGAACTCAATTCAAGCTGTAAATATGCTGAAAATCTCAACTGTACTCAGGCTGTGAAAACTTCATCACATAACCATAGTTTCAATATAAGTTTATAGTAGTGGAGGAGTATCACCCTTGCTCTTACCGTAGGCTAGCATAATTTCCATTATAAATGCATAAGGCATATAAGCAGTTCTCTCTTTACCTTGTATCCATCTGAAAAATAAACCTGGCATTTTTGTTATTTTATGGATTTTTGAGAGCTAGAATAAGCAGTGTTTACACGAACAGAATATAAAATCAATTCCATCTTGATTACATTTGACTTCAATGAGTGCTAAGTGATGCTTTTTCCATTTAATCAGGGAACAGTGTTGAAGCTACACTATTTGCATTTTAATAAAAATTCTCTCAAGATCCAGAAAAGTAGCAGCACAGCTAAGTGCCTAAACATTAGGAATTCATCTTTCTTGATGAATAGTAAGATTGAACTAGTTTAGATATTATTTGGCTCTTAATTGTAAGACTTATTTCATAAATAGAACCAGCTTGAAAGCCACCAAAGCTTATATCTACCCTCAAAGCAATTAAAAAACCCTCCATATGCAGAGCTTTCCTGGAGTTTTGTGTGTTCACACACAACTACATATGTGTGTTTACACATATGCAAACACACTCTTATATATGCACATCTCATCCAATTTTACTGCAGGCAGCAGCAAATGTCCCTGAAGGACTGAATAAAATCACTTAAAACAGCATAATATTTTAGCTGCTGGATAAGTAATACAGCACATCATTACCCTCTAACATTAATAAAGGATGAAGCACAAATTCAGAGAACGTAGTGTCAGACTTGCTTTATCTCGTGGCAAACATAATATGTTTTTCCCAGCGTCTAAAAATGTTGAAGTGGGCCAAAACTAATCCTGATATAATTCCATTAGTTTTAATGGAATTGTGCTATAGATTAATTTACAGCAACAACTAAATTATATCATTCTCTTTCTCATATGGTAGTTGTACTTTGAACAGTCAAAAAGAGCAGTGGGACTACAAACAGCAATGAGTTTCCCAAAGTGTCTTTCCTGAATTATCTTTTAAATTAAAGAGTCATATTAAAACTGAAAACTGGAAAATTTATATTACACTGCCCTCTCATAGCAATCTACAGGTTTGCCAGCTCAGGATCCAAAATTTGTACCATGAGGATTACAATTCAGACTCTTTAAAAGAAGAAGGAAAAAGGTGCTGATTTCTGGTTGAAAGCAAATCCCACAGACCCATAAAAAGCAGTGAGGAGCTGGGCAATGGGTCTGAACTAGGGATGGCTGCATACTGAGATCTGGAAGGCCATTTAAGGGCTTTGAGTGCCCATTTCCATTAGAATTAGCATTTAGTTCCCCTGGGTAGCTTTGAAAATTTCAGCGTAGGTGTGTACATAAGCTACATTATTACAGAATCCTAAAACAGTTCAAGGAACATTAAATTTTATGTGCCATGTTCTCAGCTGATGTTACTCAACAAAGCCCCACTGAGGTCATTAAAGTGCTGGAGGTGGCTATTGGAGGATCTGATGTTGAGCCTTCACATCTTACTCTTTTTTTTTGTTGCCTAGTTTGTACACTTTGGATCAATGGCTTCATTACCAATAATGATCATTTGTAGATTCTTCACAACAACTGCAAATTAATTAGATGTTGCAAGGGTTCCATTGATTCACTTGCACGTCACAGAATCACTGATCTGCCAGCCCTCAGTAGCGCTGCCAGCTGAGGTTGTGAGCACTCAGCACGGGGGACTTTCTCCAGGACTGAGCTGCAAACACTGGAATTGCTTGAACTTTATTGGAATGGCAGTGAAAAGCTTGCAGGGCTCCTTGCTGGTTTGTATTTCCACAGCTTGCTCCAGGTGAAGGGTAACAGCCCCATCAGTCTGACAGTCCTGGCCCCTCACACTGGATGCAAACAAGCTCAAGAGCTCTCCCTGAGTGTGGAGCACTGCCACGGTTTTGTCTGCATGCTTTTACTCCAAAACTGGGCTACAATCACCTCTATTTATTGGGAGCAGAGCTGCAGTGTCCTGCTCATCTTGTCCCCAACAGATTTGGAGCAGTGATTTGGAAGAAAGGAGTCAAAACAAGAGGTCAGAACTGGAAGTTTCTTTTCAGTCTGACAGCTGTGATTTAGTGTCACCGCTACCAGTAAAAGATGAGCAACTCTTACAGCAAACAAACATTTTGCCTCTGTGGAAATCTAAACAAGCTGTAATATTTTGTAGTATTAATCCTGCCTCGTTGGTAATGTCTTGGGAAAGCATGATTGCTTTGAAAAGATGTTCCTGGCATTAAAATTAGACAGGACCCGAGTCATCATTGTTTAATCCAAGTATTTTTACATAAGCTTTGTTTCAGTGGTTAATGATTTTTGGCTTTTTTTGTGATTGTGACACCTGTTTAAAACAGCGACATTTAATTTAATCAGCAAGTTCAAGCTCCAAACCTTGTCTTTTTAATTAAACACCATCGAAAGCCTGGAAAAAAAAATTACTCATTTGAGCACTAAAAGGAATTTTGAAGCAAGTAAAAGTGTGCTAAAAAACGAAAGCATTTAGACATAAGCTAATTATTTTAAAAAAATAATAATTTGCATAGCTTCTAAAATTGATCAATGCAAAATATCTACTCCTGTCACAACCCAATATGAGGAAACAGAAGCTTTCTGAACTGAGGGCAGCTGTCCCACCCCACAGCAGCTCAGGATCTGGCCCTGATTTGTACCCAGCCTTTCAGCCCACCCTGATTTCAGATCTATCACTTAGGGCTGACAGACATCTGGGGATCATTTTAAAGCAGTGACAATATGGGAGCAATCACTGTCTTTCCCCCGCTACAGTTGTTCCCTGGAAATTCAGGAAACAGCACGAGAAGAAACCCAAAGCAGAAAGGAAATGTGCATTTGTGCTGAGGGCACAAACCACAAGCTGCGTGGCTGTGACACAGATGTGCCACACAGCTCACGGTGGCTCCCACAGCAGACTGCTCAGTGCCGACAGGCAGCAGGGTTTGTACTCTTTCCTTGTTGCTCTGGCACATGGAACAGATTTTATTTTCCTATTTTGTATTACTGTTCTTCCTCCCTCCCTTTGTTTCCTACCATCTCCCACATAACACACGTTAGAACTTCACTTTGCTCCATTCATTTGAAACATCAAAGCTCACAAAGAATCCCAGATACTCCTGCTGGGAAGAATAAAACAGTGATTGACTGACAGATTCCTAGAAATCCTGGGAAATAAGAGCATTTGTGGTCATATCTTTCACCTCGAAGAGGTGTGACACATCCTTGGAGTATCTACAGGAGCCCTTCTGGACAGGGATATCCCTGGATGCCCCCAGTGCAGGAGCTTTACAAATTCATCATTCCAGGCGACCAGAACAGCAGCCACAGGTGTCAGGGACGATCCTGACTCCCACCCCTGCTGTATTCTCACCCTCCTCTATCTTTTTGTGCCTCAATCCCACAGGCATTGTTCGAAGGGAACACGAAGTAAGGATCTTGCAGACCCCTCTGGCCTCTCACCATTCCACTCCTCTCTGCCCTACAGAGCCCTGCTTTGGCAACACCTATCTGATGCTCTACAGCCTTCACTGGGATATGTCACACCTTGTTTGGGTTTTCCACTTCTGTCTGAAGCATAGCAAGTCTTTTAAGTCATTTTGGATGCCACTCCTGAAAAAATGCACACCAGGAGTGGAAAATATTGAAAGAGGCCCTGCATATCTACCCTTTTTCTGTTCTTTCCTCAAAATAGGACTTGATTTGTCTCTAGTGGTAGCATTTTGGGGAGCTGCCTGCTCCACATTGCAATGTCTCTCCAATGCACAAGCCCAGTCTATCACTGAACCACACATATAAATTCTGCACCAAGGGTTGTCGTGTCTTGCAACATAATATAAATGGTTTTTCCTTCCTTGCATATTCACAAAGCCCACATGCCTGAAATAAATGCCCTCAGCTGAGGTTCAATGTGTGCATTCAGAAGAAAAGTTCCTCAAATTAATAAGAGTAAATTAACTTCACATTAAGGTCACTGCTTCTGAATTTTTTATCAGTGTTTTTAAAGTGCTGTCTGATAATTGGGTATTGATTTCAATGCCCTACAAATTGACCCATCCAGTTGTCTTTGTCTCTTTCTTGATTCCCCTCCATTAAGGACTTGACAATGATAGTTGTAATTATTTTGCAATATTTTTGTTTCAGAGGGAAGAGGAGTCCCAATTTTTACTGAGCCCTTTTTTTCACCACAGACCAAATCAGAAGGATGTAATTAATTCCATGCTGATCAACATCATAATGGATTTTACTTCAGTTCCTACCATGAAACCCTCCACTGTAATTAACAGCCCAGAAACTGATAGTATGAACATGATTCATTGCTGTACCATCAGACCTCTATTTTGTACATCTGCCCTCACTTCATGGCAGTACCACAATCTCATGATGAGCCACAGTCTCCTTCATACAGAGAGATGAACCAGCAGTGATGCTCCAGAGCTCTCAAATCTCAGGTGGAGGCTGCTTGATGCTTCAGGTGCTGTTTTGTGCACCCAGACCCACACATCCACAGCAAGATTCCCTGTTCTCTCATTTTCTCACCAGTAAGAGCAAGACTGAGGGGACATGATCACAGTACATTAAGAAAGCCCTAGAAGTGGGGGCTTGTGAAGAGGAATTTGGTCCCCACACAAGAGTCTTATTAATGCACAGTAGGATTCCCTGCCTTTCACTTACACAGCACTGGACCCCAGCACTGAACAGGATTAAGTCTGAAATAGAAAGGGATACTACCAAATGATATGTCTTGAAAGATTCAAATCTCTACAATCTGTCATCTGACTGCTACAGCTACACTGTATTCTTATTTTCTGTTCTTTTTATGATTATATCCTCAAACACCTCCAGTGTTTCCCCACTCAGTGCAATGTGTGTCTGCCACTGCTTTCAAAGGCTCATTTAGAATTTCAGAACTCGGGGGCATCAAGGGACAAATAACCATTCAGCTCATTCCCTGCACTGAAGGGGAAAAATATCCTGGATATTGTGGGGGTCCTCCCTTAATTTGATGGTATTTTGAGGGCACTGAGTTCATACAAGTTAAATCCCAATATTAACAGACTTTTAGCCAAGAAAAGATATTGAAGTCAAAAAAGCATTCCAATGCCACTGAAGAGATCAGAGGGGCGTGAAGGTGAGCAAAAATAGAGGATGAGAGCTACAAATCACCTGGGAAATGAGCAGCTCAGGAGTACACTCCCTGTGGCACATATGGGAGGTCCCAGAACAGTTAGAACAGTACCAAGTTTTCCCACTGGACTCTCAAGAACTAATACTAGTTTGATAGTCTTTAATTACTTCACAGAACAGGTTTTAAACAAGGTTACCCCACCCACCCCTTTTAGTCCACAGCTCAGGCCACCTAATCCAGGGCCTCACCCAGACAGGAGGGACGTCAGATTGAGATGCTGCTTTCCCCAACTATTTGTGCTTCCAAAAGCTCTGATCTGCTGAAAACAAACAGCCTGACCTGTGCAGCCAGAGCAGGGTGAGGCACCCATCTGTCACACTGCTACCCCATAATAACCATCCCAACTCCTACAGACTGGCAGAGACAAGTTCACCCTTAGAGCTGCAGCACTAAGAAATAAAACACGTTAATTCTCCAAAATTTTTGTCACCTCACTCTTCACAAACCAATTATTCTAAATTGCGTTATCTGTATAAACATATTAAAACTCCAACTTCCATTACAAATCCTATTCTTGCACGATATTTATAATTTAAATAATATAAATCCCTGAAATCAGGTTCCCTGTAATCCCCCTGCCAAGGCTCATTTGGAGCAGAGGAGAGCAGAGTGCTGTGAGGGTGATGTGAAGGCATCAGGCAGCAGAGGGACCTTTGCAGCACCAGGGAATTGCAGTTTTTGCTGGAGTCATCCTGCTGCAGGGGTGGGTGGCTCAGGGCAGCTGCCAGGAACGTGCAACTAAACACGCATTGTTAATCTCGCTTCAGTGTGCTGGGGACAGAAGGACGCTGGTGTTGTTCCCACCAGCACACACTCCTCCGGCACACCTGGACACCGCACAGAGCTGGACAGAACGACAGGTGCTATGTCTGGGAGAGGCTGCTGCACGTTTTTCATTAGAAGCAGATAGAAGGACCCTCTGTAACAGATAGAGCCCACCTCAGTATGTTCAGGACACTGGGCTGGGAGCCACAAAACGAATTCTGAGTCTGCCTTCACCATACAACTTCTGCCTCCCTGATCTTTAAATTTAAAGCAGGGATAACTTTGCTCAGGTAGAGACCCTGTAGCTCACAGCAGACAGCTTTAGGCATCAGTACAGTCTCTGTACTCCATTGGTTCCCCAGACACTCAGAGAACAGCCAGACTTTCCAGAGGATGACTCAAAGGAAGAGTCTGAGCTGTAATTACACCTTCAAGTTCCCCTTCTTGCAGCTGGGAGAGCTGAGGGGACCAGCATCCCAGGGCAGGTTACACAGCCTGTCACAGCTCAGGCACCGCACACATCCGGCAGCAGGAACTTCCTTCCCCACCTGTAGATGACAGATGCTGCTTCAAAAAACCCAGCAAAGAGAAACAAACAAACCTGCCCAGTTATTAAGGTCATTTCTGCCCTGCCTGGGGTTACTGATGCACTCAACCAGCTGCCAAGCTTGCCAGCAGCACTGTCCTTGAGCAGTGGGTTTGGAAAAGGCAATGGATCAGTTTAGTACCGTGCTGCCAGGTCAGCAATTTGCTACCAGGGAGAGGAGCAGGTGTTTTTCCATCCTCAGTGCTGCTTAAACGGGAATTACCTTCGTCAGTCTGGGCAGACATGAAGTGACCCCTGAGAGTTCAGCCACTCTGAAACACTCACTGTCGCTGTTACACTCTAGAACCATTTGCCAGTTGCAATTGCCACATGCACACGTGGTGCATCTGCTGCAGAAAAACATATCTTTGGTCATTCTGACACATCTTTAGTCAGATCTGTGGGTACAACCGTCAGCACGTACACGCAAGAGATGGAGCAACTATCCCAAATTCTTTGCTGTTTTTCCAGCCCCTGATCATCTGTCACACAAAGAGAATGTGACACTTGGATTTCTAAATGTCCACACTTGAACACCATCTTGGATGACACAGTTTCATATGTTTTTGTCCAAGCTTGTGCAATTGTCTCTAGTCTAAGATTGTTGCATCAACATATTGCAAAATACTGGGGTGACACAGGGCAACACGCGACTAAAAGCACAGAAAAAACCCTTTATGTATCTGTGCAAATGTATTTACCAGAGGAAATCCTATTTCAAACCAGTTAGAATCTGAAGCAAGGTTTATGAATTCACAACAGAATTTTACTTTTAGACTGGGGAAAAAAAACAAGCATCACACAGATTAAAAATTTTCCTGTCAGTGCGGGATTTGTTGTTGCTGGTTCATTTTATTCTGGGAAAGAACTACAAACCTGTTAGACAGCAAAGAACAAAAAGTTCATCAAGGATGGTCTCTGGAGGACAAGATGGTGTAGGGACAGACAAGCATACAGCACGGTTTGGAAAAATGCTGCTATGCAGCCACAGTGTTTTTGTTCTCAAAGAAAAAATCCTAAAGAAAATTAAACTATTAAAAGCGTCCTGATTAAGTGAATAGATGGCCCCAGACAGGTTTGCATTATAAACATTAATTGCACATTAGCTCAACTAATTAAAAAATAAATACTCTACACGGCAGGAAGCTCCTTCTTAAAAGCAACTTCTGCCTTGGGAAATGAGCCAGTTCTTTTTAAAAAAAACAAAAACACAAGCCCTGGAGTGTCAGCGAAATGCCTGTTTCAGCCAGGGAGCCTGAGAACACCGTGGAGCAGATATTACTGCTGTGCCAACTGTGCCGAGCCAAAGTGGCAGCAAACACCAGGAAACCCTTAATGAAAGGATCTCTTCATTCCCTCTTACTGCCCAACCCAACTGAAAGCCTCTGCTACCATGAATGAAACAACAACAAAAACAAAAAATTGCTCTCTTTCTGGACTTTGGCAGAGAGTTTGGAGCAGAACCTTTGGGGTGGGGGGAAGGTTGCTCTTTTCTGGGTGCTGGGAGCTCTGGGGCAAACCCCAGCCTTGTGCGAGTGCCTCAGCTCCTCTCTCACAACCAGGATGGTGCCAAAACTGCAGGAGCTGCCCCGGGGCCATGCTGTACCCTGACCCTGCCCCAGTGCTCTCCCACACCCCCACTGCTGCTGCCTCAAGGCTTGCCCCCAGCAGGACCCTGGGCTGTCACCACAGCTTTTAGCAGCAAGCCCAGAGCCTGCTTGGGGCACCCTTCATCACAGGAGGGTGTTGCCATGCCCTTCCAGCTCCCTGTTAAGTGGTTTCCAAGGAACCAAGAGAGATAGGAGATACTCAGGCTCTTGCAGCTCAGCTGAGGTCAGGACTGAGGGATTTTGGTGACCTAGTTTGACTGCGGGAGGCGGTCGTGGTGCTGATAAGCACTCTGAGGCTGAAAGATGTGATAAAAAAGGAAAAAAATTAAACCAAAAACCACCCTGCAGCCCATCACCAGAGCAAAGCCTACCTGGCAGGAGCCAGGCTGGCACCTTGGTGGCCTGAATTCCAGGCCAATGCTCAAGACAAGGGGTGGTTTTGCATCTAACAAGCATTACTAACCAGATTCACACTTGCTTGCGTGTTCTTAGCAAACATGCATGTGCAAGAACAAGAGATTAAAGATGTTTTCAGACATGAATATTTGCTTTCCATACCTGTGTACACAGAGACAAAACCTTTACTTTTTTAGGCAGAGAAGCACAGACACTTTCACCAGGGTGACACTAAGTAGTTAATGCAATACTAGATAAAAATCAAGATGCCACATCAATTTGTGTGCAAAGAGTTGTACTGATATATCTGGGTTCACATCCAAGCTCTGCCACAGACTAGCTACATAACCCCAGGCAAGGCAGCTCCTTTCTCTACTCCTTAGATCCAGGAAAAGCCATTTTTCTTCTGTCTTTTATCTGTTCTCCATTTAGCTCTTTGGGGAAGCCACTTGTGCAATCAGCCTTTGTGTAACACTGAGCACATAAAAGATCCAGTCTCAATTTAAACACTGGTGTAATGCAGCTAATAAACAATCATCATTAAGCCATTAATTCACTTAACAGCCTTTTTCTCTCTTTCTGCCAACACACTTTCTGAGATGGAAGGGGTTTTTTTTCACCAGGGAGGTAAATTTGTAGTGTCTCGAAAATGGAAAGATTATGTGCCTGTGTATTCATAACATTGAGTCACAATCATAAATGACTATTTGATAAATTTCTTGAGAAGCACCACAGATCTTCCCTTCAAGTCATGCCACATCTTAACAGCCAGTTCTGTTGAGGGGACTCAGGGGAATTACAGAGCTGGCTTGGATGCCTTTTAGGTTTCACTGATAATCAAAAACCTGCTATCTAAACACACTAACAGCAGTATCACTTCCATTGTGCGTGTTATCAAAAATGCATGAATCTCCCCTCTGGGGGATTGCTGCTGTGGACAGGGCACCTTGTAGCACTGCACTGCATCCAGTGGCAGCCAGCAGAGGAATTGTTTCTTGCACTGGAGACTATTCTGACTGAGAAAGGGTTCCTGAGATCATAGTAACTGCTGGTATTTTATTTTATTGCCATTTGAGGGGATTAGGGAAATCATATCCCCCAGCACTTTATTTTTGGCAGGTGAGAATGTCCTGTTTGTGCTAAGCCTGAGGGAATGTTTAAACTCACTGGGAGGGAGCAGATGCATGCCCAGAAAGCCCAGGGTTGGTCCACACAAAGCAGCTCCATCATGCACAGTCTGGGGAACTGGCGGAGCAATATCCTAAAAGAAACAGGTCAGTGGGAGACAGAGACAGCCATGCTTGGCCCTGCAGCTTCCATGGATGCATAAATCCCCATGTGGCAGGCTCCTGGGGTAGCTGAGCACACACAGGGGCTCTGAGGCATGCAGCCAGTGCTAGGCTAACAGCACAGCCCAGGAATGCAGAGGCAGAACCTTTTCTCAAACTGTCTCACTGGTTTATATGTCTCTTATGCAGATAAAACCTTCCATTCCACTCTTCCTGCAGCTGCTGTAAGTATCACCTCAGTATCCCTGCTGCATCTCCAACGCAGCTACAGGTGAGCAGCTTAAACATCATCACGAAGCTCAGCTTCCCTCCCCTTCACACCAGCTCTTAAACATGCTCAGTGTTGCACTCCTGGCAGAATTTCTCCCTTCTTGGGTTTGTCTCCATGTTACTGCACTTAAATACCTTCCCATATCCTGCTATTTCCTTCTTGTTCAAAGCCAAGCTCTAAAAATCCCTGCTGTTCTCCACAGTCACATGGACACAAACACACAAAAAGTGTGGTTTACCTCACGTAATGAGAACAGAAAATAGCCACAATCTGCTTGCCCAGCTCAGCTCCCATAAACGTGAAAGTGAGAGGAATTCATTGCTTCTCACTGCCCTGCCCAAATCCCTGCTGCAGCAGCTGCCCTGGCACAGGTGAGCACGGGCCCTGCAGGCTCCCAGAGTGTTCTCAGAGGCACAACACAGAGCCAGTGCTCTGAGGAGAACCTCTGGATGCTCCACACACAATGGAGAGCTTCACAAAAAAGCTTTCGTGATCAATGAGACTCTAACACCGCGGGAGCTAAAGACCTTCTACTCTCAGCAGATTCTTAAAGCAGTCTCTGTGCAGAGGAGGGAATCAAGCCAGAACAACACAGGATTTCCAGTACCCTTTCTGATCTTCCAAAGAGTTTAGTAAAATATCTGAGATCCCAGTGACATATTGGCTTTGTGCTAGGCAAGGGAGACATGGCAGAGAGGGAAGCAGTCAGACTTTCTTCTCAGCAGAAAACATTCTTTGTCAGTGATTATTATTTTTATTATAGTTCTAACTTTAAATTCAAAGAAACTTGCATCTCAAGTGAATTCCTGTAATTAGATTCCAACAACTGGCTGGTACTTAAGTTTCATTTACAAGTATTACAAAACACAGAGAGAATTACCGGTGTTATGTGCGTTCCCCTTTTAGGGGGTCCCTTTTAATAAACTCTGAAGAGAATGAAACCCCACAAAAGGGTAAGGACAGTAGAAATGCCAACAAAACTCTTGCCTTTTCTCCCTGCATGCAGGGGCAGCAGAGGGAGGCAGAAGCCACTGCTGTGGTGGCTTCTGCACCTCGAGGTGAGTGTCTGGATGTGTGGAAGGCTGGCAAGCTGCAGCCTGAAAGTGCTTTAGCTCACCACCACAAGGAAAAGACAAGGCTTAGGTGTAGGAGAACAACATGGTAACTCTTCAGCAGATCACATCAGTTTTTGCATCCACATCCTGCACCTTTCCCCGGGTTCCTCCCAGCCTCCTGCTGCCAGCAGCAGATTTTGTTCCTGAGCAATTGTGGGAGCAGCCAGCGGGGTTCAAAGAAATCCCCCCACATGCACCACAGACATCCCATCTTTCTCCAGCCCTCCCCACCTGATTTCTTTACAGCCTGAGGAAAGCTGGCAGAGCAAACAGCTGTGGGAAGAATTTGTCCCTTGTATATCTGCCTGTGGAACCTGGAGGAGGAAAAAGACAAGGGAAGAACGGTTCTGTTTCTTCATACCTGCCCGTGTTTCCAGAGAGCCAGCTCACTGTTTCCTCTGCTGCAATCCACCAGGAACTTGTATTTACTCCCCTTGCTCCCAGCAGTTTATTCCACTCCACATTCATGCCCAGCTTTGCTCAGGTCCCACCCAATGCTCCCAAGACATTTCAGACCCCAAGCTCAGACTGTACGGGTTAAAAATTACTCTTGGGAGACACTGAGAGTTGACCTCTCCTGCTTTTCTGGGGGAAGAAGCAAAATAAGTGCCTGCCTGAATCAAAATCAAAGAACAGGGACCTGGGCCTCTGTCCCTCTGTCCCTCTGTCCCTCTGTCCCTCTGTCCCTCTGTCCCTCTGTCCCTCTCACACCCAGATGAGGCAGCCTGTGCTAAGAAGCTAATACTCTTCATTCATGCCATTCTCTGCCAAGGGAAGAGTTAATGTCAGCTATTTAAAAATTATTACCATCCATAACAGTGCACTTCCCAAAGACAAATAATGCTAAGGCTGCTGAAAGAGTATTGATTCCATAAAATGATCAGAAGGGAGTGCTTAATTATTTCCTGAGGAAAGAAAAAAAAGCATGCTAATACCACAGATCTCCATTACATAAGACCATTTCTAAGAATAAAAGCCTTCATGTCAATTCTAGGTCTTCCTTCTTTCACAGCCAAATCCATATTCTTTAGACAGTTTGTTACAGCCTCTCATAAATCCCTGTAGAAATTTAATGCAAACTACCCCTTTTTTTAATAAGCATTTTAATTCTGCTGTGGGTTCTGTACTCTCCAAGGCAGGCATATGCATGAAGTGCATTGTGTGTCTCCTGGGTGATTGCAAGAATGACTTTAACACACACAATAAATGATAACCATAGCAATAATTCTAGTCTAGGATTTGACCCCAAGTTACTATTTTCAGATGCAAATCTTCACGCCACTGTGTATGTTGATGTTAATAACTGCCAAGAAATATGTTTTAAAGAGCAGAGAAAATGAGTTATTGAGGGGATGGGGGAATGTGTTTGAGAATAAACACGGATTAGTGAGGCATCCTGATCCAGGCAGAAATCCTGAAGGATCCAGTCTGCATCTAATCATGAAGGATTGGCCAGAGGTGCTCGCAGATGTGACTACAGCTTCTTCCAGACAGGCAGGAGTACTGCTCCAGCAAGCAAAATACACAGCCTGGGCAGAGTTAGAGTTCCCCATTCTCAGAGCAACTTAATAAAAATCTCCAAGTATCTAAAGAACAAGAGGCTCATGGTTTCAGGATCAGCACAGGAATTCATCAGGGATGGCAAAATCCCCCCAGAAAGGAGAAGAGATGCCCTTGCAGGGTGGTTTTATCTGATTTCTGGGAAGTATCAGCAGTCAGGAGGTCAACAACACCTGGTTTGGGGGTGGTGGAGGGAGGAAGGTGTGTTTTGGGAAAGGTCCAAGGACTACAGAAGCCAGGGATTAGGTTTAGCACAGCCTCATGCAAATGTAATAAAGTCTGTGTTTTGAACTCAGGGCTAAAAGTAAAAAAAATGGTCTTATTGTAAAAACATGTCAGGTCAACCCCTTTACAAGTAATTACTAGAAAGATGCTCTCCCCAAAAAGGAGAGCAAATCACAGAACAAATCAATATGAGAATATATATAAAGAAAAAAGAAAGAAAATAAGGTTCGAATTTGTGATTTATGCGGAGAGAACTCATGCTGCCAGAGTTAAATTGCCCTTGCTATTGCTAAGAATCTATGGATGACAAAATCTCTAACTCAGAAAAGATGCATCCAACACAGATAATTCTGTATTAGAGCTCATCTGTGTGATAAGGAGTAAATTGATCACAAAAAAAGGTATTATCGAAAGAAGTGATCTTTACTTGATTGCCTTTTTCAAGTGCAAACAAAAAACTTTTTACTTTGCCAAGACTACTAATATACAGGCTTGCAGCTTAAAAAGGATCAATTTCATGAAGCTGGGAGAGGAGAAAAGGGAACAGAAGAGCCAAACCAGCTGGGAGAAAGAATTTTATAAGAAAAATGTTACAATAATTGGGAACAGCTTAAGAACATTTTTCTGGATGTCCAGAAAAACCAGAGTCTGAGTCAAAGAAATCTGTAACTGCTAAAAACCAAGCTGGCTGATGGGGAAGCAGAAGCAGGTACAAACCACACGTATAACAAATGCATAAAAGGCAAAGTTCTTAGTTTTTATGCAAGTCAGCATACAGAAAATGCCAAAAATACACAGAGAGACCATAGATTTCTCCTTTTATCCATCTGTGTTAAAAAGAAAAAAGAAAAGACAATGGAAGGAAATATTTCGATATAATAGGAATAAAATGGAACTGTAAAGTGATACTCTTCCTCCAAAGGTTGAAGTATCAAATGGACAAAAGTAACACAGAAAAGGAAAATGTTTCCAGTAAACATACTGCCTGTATGTGAAGAAAATTAGCCCAATACAGTGATATCAGCGAGTGAGTGTTAACAGTTACCAGCAACAATAACATCCTTAGAGGTTTTGGTAATTGTTGGAAAATGGTTTCTTTGAATGCTTACATTACACAGGAAAGACTTTCTAGACATACTTAAAGAAGTGTAAATCACCATCTCCTTGCTCTCGGCCTTTTGTTGATTCTCCATCAGAGATATGTTATGAAACCAAAAGAGTTTTCACATCATCTAAATAGAGTTTATTTCCTCTCTAACTCAGCAAGTACTTATATATTTCTGGTACACCCAGCTGCCTAATTGGCAAGGGTTGCCTCTTGCTGCTTTCAAAAATAAACAGAGACACAAGAGGAAGCACCAGACTAACACACAAGAGAACATCCTTCTGTTCTCAGTTTCATGGGATACCTTGAACTGCATTCTCCTTCTCTTTCTACTCCTCCCTCTAAAAAAAGACTTTGTGAACTAGTGCTGTGAGAACTTCCAGTATGAGTGAGCAGTCAATAGCTGGGACCAGGTCAGAAAGTTATTAGCCTTTCTCAGCTTCCTTCTTGAGTTACCAGTGAGATTTTTGGGAATTCTTTCATACTGAAGATGGATAAATGCATGAATAGAGGATTTGAGCTTTTCCTGTCTGCTCATCAGACTGGTTTTTGAAATAAGCACTTTTCCTGCTGAAGGGTTCTGGAGAACCTGGTGGCCTGAGCAGCTGTTGCTGTGATGATTATAGAGCAGGAGACCTACTGAGGATTTGATCAATACCTGGGATTGCATCAGCTCAGAACTTATCCTCTGCAATAAACTCCAGCAGCTACCCAGGTGGAGTTAACTCGGCTTTGCAACTAAAACCGTACCCAGAAAATCTGATTCTAATGGAATTAATCCATCATTCCCTGGAGACCCACACTTCCCTCCTCACAAAGCTACCATTTTTCCATCATTGCTAAATACTACCTGTCAGGAGCTGCATTTGATTGAGATGCGGAGGCATCAATAAAATAATTGCTGATGTCAGGCAGCATTCTTTGCTTACTGTTCATTACCATGTATGACTTAATGAACAATGCCTCCATATCAGAATAAATCANCATAGAAGAGCTGGATAAAGCTTCCCTCCAGCAGAACTTCCACTTAACAGCAGCTGAGGATGCCTGAGGTAAAAAGCAGAGCAAAAAAAGAAACCACATTTCTCTGCTCCTCTCTGTTCCCACCAGAAGGGAAACAGCAGATTTCCCTCTGTGAAATCTGACTTTAGTCAGACAACGATCTCA
>VYZR01055913.1:43684-56295 GCA_013400675.1 Oxylabes madagascariensis | reverse complement strand
CTAGAGCCACTTAACAGCAGCTGAGGATGCCTGAGGTAAAAAGCAGAGCAAAAAAAGAAACCACATTTCTCTGCTCCTCTCTGTTCCCACCAGAAGGGAAACAGCAGATTTCCCTCTGTGAAATCTGACTTTAGTCAGACAACGATCTCACCTATGCCCCTGCAAACTCAAAGTTACTCATGTGATGTTAACAAAATCATTCCAGATTTGTACTCCTGGATGCAAGGTCCACTGGGCCGTGTTACCTTCCCCCGGCAGAAAGGGCAATACCCCAAGGCAGAGCCTTTTCCCTCTCTCCATTGACACCAGCTGGGACAATCACTGTGAAATTTGCTGCTCACATTCTCATTTCAAAATGCAGCTTAACCAGTGGCTCTAGACAACACAATAGATAATCAAAAGGCAACTAATTGCAGAGCATCTCAAGGTCTGACAGAACAAAATCTGGGTACCAGTAAAACACCCAGGTGGGAGCTGTTAAAAAAGAAAAACATTATCCCTCAGGCACAATCTGGACAGTATTAACAAGTCGTCACAGTGGGATTTCTTATTATTCACAAGAAAATGGAAGTGGTTTCATTGTTTCTCAATGATAGATAAAGTACACAGAAGCAAAAAAACAAGTTTAAGACTCGATCCAGCATTTAGCAGTATTAGAACTGCACGGACCTCATCTGAACAGCTAAAAGCTACATCTGAACAACAAATATTACATTTTTGAAGCCCTTGTCTCATCTCATCCATATTTTCATCTCACATTGAAAATGCTCAAGATTTAAGCCAGAGAATGTACAGATGTCTGTCCAATATGCCTGAGTTCATGGATCTCTGTGGATATCTAAAAATACACCGAGAGCCATCCTTATCTTCTCCCTTCGTGTTCCTCAGGAGCAGAGACTGCTCAGAACGCCTCGCTCCTCCCTTAAGAGCTGTTTACTGGATAGTTAAAATAATCACACAGGTTGTGCCATGCCTGCCAATGAGTCACTGACCTGAACCAACCTTCTCATGACCCATTTATTTCTTCATTTGCCAGAGAAATCTCTCAGAGTCGAGAATAAACCCAGAGGAGGTGAGATTTTTCTCATTCACCAAAACTTCTTAAAAATGTTGCTCTCTAAATAAACTAGAAAAGAGCCTCCCTCTTTGAGGGTCCAGCTCAAATCCAGCAATGAAATCCTGTGGTCCCTTAGAAGCTGCTAGGGGGATTTTTTATTGAAGATATGCTGACATCCCAGAAATTCAGTCCTCCTAAAAATAACCCTTGGGAGTGTCGTTAGTCTAATTNNTTGGGTCTGTGACTAACACACACACTTTAAAGTCACTTCACAGCCTTACAAGTCTACATATCATATAGGGCAGCAGTAAAGTTTAAATAACTTTCTACAGGTTCATTTACCTCCTTTAGAAAACCTGGACACCTGGCTGTGCCACATCAGTGTTCATTTTATTTTAAAAAAGTGCTGGTGTTTACTGCTTCTGGTAATGTTTAAAGGCAGCAAAATAAACTTCTTAAATGTTTATAACAGGTCTACTGATACAGGTACACTGCATGTCTCCTACTTTTGTCTTGAGGGCTGCATTCCACTCCCACTTATTGGGAAAATCTCCGATGCAATGAATGACACCCTCATCCTTTTTAGCAGGTAATATTGGCCACTGAAGCATTCATGTTGTGAAACTCCTACAGCCGGCTTCTTATTCAACTGCAGCTGAAGGAATTCAGGAGAAGCTTCCCAAGCACCCATAAAACCGTGTCAATCCAAGAGAAATCTCATCAGAACTGTGGCCTTCTCATGCCACTTACAGGTTTTTTTGCTCTCCAACAGGCTCACTAAACATCAGTGAGTTTACAGCCTATTAAACTCAATGAAAAAATGCTTCCATTTTCCAGCAGATTTTTGGTCTCAATTCACTGCTTCTCTGCAGAACAATTCCCCTGTTCTGGTCAGAGGAGCCATGGCCTTTGACTTGGAATTCTCCATCCTGGTCTGTGTGAGTTAACCTACCAAAGTCAATTAGGTTATGGCACCAGAGTGCATTTGAAGCATAAATATTTAAGTGAATTGTAGGTCTGCTCCTTGCTACAACCCAAAGTTTTACTTTTGGAAGGAACATTAATTCAAGCCCTGTACGCTCCCCTCTTTTTCAGTTTTAAAGGAAGCCTGAGGGTAGTGCTTTTACTTATTATGACAGGCAGAGTTCTCAGCATCTGTTTAAACAAAACAGAACAAAGGGATTATATGTTGCCATGCAACCAATAAAAATGATACATTTTTAATAGCTGAGACCAGGAAAAGCAACTGCCACACGGGCTCAGAAATTTTCAAAAGAAAAAGAAAAAATCGAGGGTTAAAGCCTTGAGTCACATTAAATCACTTTTCACCAGCGGGGAGGGGCACAAGCCTTTATAACTATTATGATATAAACTCAGTATGGCTGGCAAGGGGATTGCTTTCAGCAAGTTCTCCCAGTAGGCACAAGAATTGTCCTTCTTCCACAAATACGTCGGATTTTTACTTTGCTGACCTTGCTGAGTTTGTTTGCCCCATTGCTTTACGTATCAAAACACTTGACCTTTCATTCTGTGGGATGGAAGCTAAAGCACACTTGGGACGGTCCAGGCCAGCTCCTGATGCCAACACCTGGGGGTCTCCAGAGAGCATCTGGATTTCCATGTGTGCCAGAGCACCCAGACCGTCCTGGGTAATGCTGGGAAAATCAGAAAAAGCCTGGAGCAGGAAAGGTGGAGTCACTTGTTTCCCTTTCAGGAATCAATCTGATTGTATGGCTTGGGCACAGCATCCAGAAATCTCCTAAAGGAACAATTTTAAACAAGGCACACCTGGTAGGGATTGTGAGGCTTTCCTGCTGCCTGCAGGGCAATGCCCATCCAGAAAACAGGAATTGGCGTTCTTTGGGTATAGGCAATATTATTTAGCACAGTGAATGGCTGAGATTTGCAGGACCACAAGGCACAGTTAATGGAAATTTTTAAAGCTAATGTGTTTTAAGTCTCAGCCATAGGTAACTGTCTAAGGAGCACAAAAGTGATAAAAAAAAAAAAAAAAAAATAAATATTGACCTATCTGGAAAAACAGAAAAGAAACCTTGAAGCAAACCATTTTTACAAGATGAAATTGTTCCCAGGAGAAAAGAAAAGCTGAAGCCCTGCCTGTGAAATTTAGTCTCCAGTGGATTTCAGCAGAGGTTTGAAGCATCTGAAAAATTAAGCTGTTTGGAAAAGTACAAGACCCCCTACTGATATTTTGTTACTATATGTTATCTGTAAGAGCTAAATTGCTGTCTCATCCAAGGCTGCGGGCAGTGACAACGATCTGACCCCACCCTACACAATGTGCTTATCCCATATATGCTTAAGCCTTCTATGGGCTTTTCCCTACAAGGAAAAAAATTCATCACCCTTCTGACTTCTGAAAGCAACTAGCTTAAAGAATTTCACTGATGTATTCCTACCATTTAATAAATAATTTTAGATTACAATCTCAAGATTAGCAGTGTACAAGGTCACGGAATTAACCAGTAAGTGAGGAACACCTCTACTCTCCTAATCCAATCCAAATTTTGACCAGCAGATCTGGCTTTGCATTCAGAAGAAATTGAAAATGAAGCTTCCATAATCTCCTCCTGGGTCTCAGTCAAGGCTGAATTGAGCTAGCAGGAGCTTTGTTTTAAGGTTAGCTTCCCTTGGATCAAATCCACACTGGCTAGCTTTGAACATCCCTCCTCCGGATACCCAGCTCAGGCAGCATCACTGAGGAAAAGCCTGGACACATTGCAAATCCTCCTCTAGGTTTTTTATGACACCAGCAAAGGCTTGTCTGGAGCTGAAGCCAGATAGCTCTAAGGTTAAGTCATCTTGGCATGTTTTTGTCTTCAGTGCCATAAAAGTTTTGTTTAGAAGCAGTTAACAACACAGCAGCAGAGGCTTGTGTCTCTGCTGTTGTTTTCCTGCTATGCCCCTCAGTGTGAGGGTGATGGATGAGGACAATAGATGAAATAGACTCTGTCTTGTGAAATAAAGACTGACACGGCAGAAGACATTTAGATCTCAATGTGAAATGATTCTAATTACAACCAAGCAAATGAGCAAGATCTATTTCTTCTTTTATCCTTTGTGTCATATTGAATAAGTGATCTGTTCTTATAAAAAAGGATTGTTTATTTTTTCAAATTGGTAATCACCAATAACATTTTGGCAGCTATGGAAGTCATGACACAATTAGAAAATATTGAAGGAATAAATGATTTCTCATTAATATATAATGATCATCATTAATACAAATGCAATTAAAAGTTAATTTAGAAGAATGGCTACATTAAGATAACTATGTTTCTCCAATTAAAGGGCACGAACATTCTCCACTGAACCCACGCTGAGTTATTAAGTTGTGCTCCTTGGTGAAATTTTTGCAGAGTTCTGATTTCAAATTTTTTCTCTTCACTCTGCCAAAGACTGAATTTTACTAAAACTACAAGAATGGCAGGGACAAGAATGAAGCATCCTTGCAGTGACTTGTTCTGTCACATTCATATCCAGAGGTGAAGTGAAAGAAACGAAATGTAACGATCTGAATATCCTCGAGGTTGTTATAAGCCCCGGAAACAAAAGGTCTTTGTCAGGAGAGTCATTCTTCCACATGAAATGTGAATCAACAATAGTTTTTACTGGTTCCAGTAGTTAGCTTCCTTTTGATGTGACAGGGTTCACTGACTGCAGGGTAGAAAACAATATTGACCCTCAACAGAGCAGGATAAATAAGGTACAAGCAGTAGGATCTAGGCAACATTCAGTGTACTTTAAAGAAAAAAAACCCTGAAAATTGTTTAAAGCCAACAGACAACAAAAATTCCGCCTACTAATTGTCAGAGATTGCTATGTTAATAAGTAATTCACTGTGCACAAAGAATATAATAATAGCTTAGCTAAAATCCATAAAATCTTTCTGCTGGCAAAAAAACAGAGGCAGAAGATACTACCCATGGCTTTGGCCAAGGGAACACTGAGAATACCCCTGAATTACAGAACCACTGACCTTAAAAATCACAATCTAAAGGCCATTGGGCTTAGGGAAATCTTCCCATTTACTTCTGCACACTTCAGCTCAGGCCTCAAAGTGAGTTTGCATTTACCCTCTCCTGTTCTGCCAAGACAGCTGAAAAAGATCTCAAAATATCATTTCTCTTACACTTAATCATAGTGGCTGTAGCAGTATGCCTTCAAAAACCACAAAATAAATATATTTTACACATACATGGTGTTTTGGTTTGCTATGTTTTTTGTTTGGTTGGGTTGGTTTTCAGGGGTTTTTTGTGTGTGTGACTATTTTGGTTTGGTTTTTTTTTTCATTTATGTCCCCCTTCTCCAAAAAATCCTGTTTAATATATTCAGCAGATTGTGCAATTTTGCATTTTCATGCAATTTTTCATGGAATTAGTTAAATATTCATTAATTAATTTGAAGTGCACTTTTCTTATCAACAGACGGGCAATTGTTCTCTTTTACAGGGAAAAAAAAAATTAATAAAAATAAAGTCATTGTGTCTGTTTAATCTTGGTGTCTCCTCAGACATGGGGATCACTGCAGCGGAGGCACATTATTGTGCTAGCACAGAACCCAGCCCCGTGTTCCTCTGCAGATAAGATTCCAGGGTGAGCAGCCACTCAGGTGAAAGCAGCGCAAACGCTTTGGTTTGAACACCTGCCTCTTTGGAGACTTTTCAAAGCCTCCCTTCCATTTATTAGCGGGTAATTCCTGCCAGAGCTTGAAAAGCTCCCTCCTGGCAGGCTCTGGGCTGGCTGGCCTGCACACCACCGAGGTGCAGCTCTGGCTGGGGCCCAGGCAGGTTCTGCTCCCTGGTTTTCCAGGCTCTGACCATAAATGAGCGAAGTCTGCTCTGGAGCCCCGCGAGCGCTCCTGCTCCGCCAGCTCGCGGTTCCAGGGGCGCGGGGAGCCCGCAGGAAACGCACCAGGGAGTTTGTGCTGAAATTAGCTTGCATTGTAGCAAAGCAATTCGGTCTCCTCTTGTGGAAAATTACTGTATACTCGGTGTGTTTGGAGATAGGATTTTCGGTCTTTTGATTTATGGACCCTAAGAAACGTTGCGGTGAAAGCATAGGAGATTCACGTTCTGTGGAATGTGAAAATTTGCTTTTTCTGAACCCCTTCAAAGCAACAGAGAAACCTCAGAAGGTCCACAGACCACAGATCAAAAAATTACTTGCATAAAGCAAAAGATAAAAATTTCTCCTCCCAGATAATTTACTATTTTTTTCTCCCTTTTACCACACTCAAGTGCTCACACTCATCAGAGTGAATAATACAGGAAACAGGACTCCATAAATTACCAAATTTCAGTTGGAATCCAGACAAAAGATTAAAAAAATTTTCAGGTTTGTATGGCTGAAATAAATTTTCTCACTCAAATGAAAACTTAATGTAAATGAAGGTCTGGGAAAGCATAACCAGCAGTGCCCTCCCTGTGTTACCCAGCTCTCAGGAGCCAAAGCATTAACCCAGGAATGGATATCCACAATTTGCCAAGACCACCTGGACCCTGGCACCAGAGAGGTGAGGATTCATCACAACTGCAGCCCAGCTAAGCAGCCTAAATGCCTAATTAGAAACTCACTGCCCTCTGCTTTTTGGCCAGTCATGCCCAATTGCTTTATATAGAAGAGAATATTATCACTTGCAAAAGAAGTGTGTCCAAATCCATCCCTTCCCCTCACTTCACCCACTGCTCTGTGGGACAGCCGAGGTCTCCAGAGTTTGGCCTTCTGTGAGCTGACACAATGTACTTATCAGACAACTATGTTTCGTGTCTAAAATGTTTATTGTTTTCCCATTTTTCCCCTCTTAATATTTGCAACTTCAAGTCCAAAAAGTCCAATGATGTTGCCCAAAAAGACGTATTCAGATTTATTTCCAGTTCTCTCTCATGCAGCCCTCTCCATGCCATTACCAACTTGTTATTCCTCACTACATTTGTGTTTTAAGTATCACATTTACCAAAGTGGTCTCAGACTCCTCAGTATAAAGTGGTAAATGAATGTAAAACAAGCTCATTTGTTATGCAAAAACCATAGTATTTATAAAAATAATTTTAAAGCCTCCTTTTCCCTCTCTAGATCACTTGACTTTTGCTTTAGCAAATGCTATTCCCCTGCTACAGATTAATCACTACAAAGTGCCAGAAATTCTCTGTGTCAATTACTAGAATTTGAGCTTAGCAGGAATTGCTATGACCAAGAACCCTGCCTGATCCCTTTTATGACAACTACTAAAATCCCATGCTGGAATCCTTCAGGGACAACCTGTTTGACCTACAAACATAACTCAATTCAGGGAAATAATGCTGATCATGGCAATGCTTTAAAGGCAAAATCAGAAGTAATTATAGACATACTTAATGCATATGCTTATTTTTTATTTTTTTTTTTAACTGAGATGTCCACTGAATGCTTTTCAGGGTAAAAAAGCACTGACTAAAACATATTTCTCCTCACTCACCACCCGGCCAAAAAAAATATCAAGTCTCTATTTAAAGATTTTTAGGGATTAAGAATCATTCACCATGGGTTTGTGATCTAGTGCTTCATACGCACTTTGTGCATCTTCATTATTTGAATGCCTTTAATTTCACTGTCTTTATTACTTTGAGGTCCTAGTCCTGTCATGTCCTCCCCATATGTTGACCTGTTCTTGGCCTTCCTAAATTACTTGCTATTTCATGTTACTCTCTAACAATGAGCATACACATTTCTGAAATATGATACCTCAATGCAGAAATTTATAACTTTTTGGAGGCAAGAAGAGGGAAAGTGTGGTCTGCAGCTTTAGTTTATCTGAAACTCAACAATGGCTGACACCAAGACCTTATTGGTAAGCAGCACCCATGGCCTTGATGGGCAGTAAGACACTCCAGAGGCATCATCCAGAATCCATCAGCCAAACCAGAAATGTTTTAGCCCTTGGTCCCATGAGCTCCCAGACAATGTAACCGTGCAGTTATTTCCATAACAGTATCTTGAAAGCAATTTAGTCCTCAGGTTCCCAAAGTACAGTGTCATTGTGGTCAAGTGCTGCATCGTATGGCCCTGCTTGAACCAGAGCTGGACCCAATGACCTCCACAGGTCCCTTCCAACCTCCATCATTCTGCAGTTCGTTATGGACATGTTCTTAATTGGAAGCTGATGGGTACATTTCTAATAATCCTTTGCGCTGCAAATGGTCACTTAACACTTAGACCTGGGAAACTGGATCTGTGAGGCAGTGCTGGTAAAGCCACTGATGTTTCTAAACATTTTCCTTGTGAGTTGATAATGAAAGTGGGCATGAAAAGTTTGCAGGTGCATATATCCTTGCAGGCTTAAGCATTCTTAGAAGTTCCTTCATGCAACACTAAAATACTCACAAACTTCTATTTAGTTACTGTTTAGCATGAAAGCATCTGTTTGAAGTCGGTATTTTAAAAAATGGTGCTTTGGATTTTGTTTTGGTCTGAAAGATCAATTTTCTTGTCTCCAAAATTCCTCCTATCAGGAGACAGTCTGGCCTAAATTCACCCTTTCATTTAGCACCAAGTAGGTCAGATATGCTGAACTGCAGAACTACAGAGGAAGTCCAGAAGGAAAAATTTCTCACAGATTGAAGAGAAGGGTGTGGGGGAAGATCTAAAATTTGATTTTATTTATTTATTATCCTACTCTGATTTGGTTGGTAATAAATTCAGTTTCTCCCAATTTGGGTCTGTTTTGCCTGTGATGGCAGTGGATAAGTGATCTCTCCTTGTCCTTATCCTGACCCACAAGCCTTGAGTTATATTTTCTCTCCCTGTCCAGCTGAGGAGAGGAGTGAGAGAGCAGCTTTGGTGGGCACCTCATGTCCAGCCAGGGTCAACCCACGACACACAGTGACTTAGGCAATAAGCTTAAAGGGTTAATCATAAATCACAAACATTGATCATTGTCGTAGTTGCTGTATACTAAAATTCCATACTTCCACACTGAACACACTTGCTGAAATACAGTACTGAAACTTAGGAAAAACAAAAAATTTAAGAAGGCAAAAGATCACACTTAATTGTCCATGAAAATTTTAGCCAACTGCAGGTGTACTCAATTAACATCTCATTAAAAAAAACTCTTGAACTTCAAATAAGCCATCAGCCTTGTATAGTGTAAATGAAGGGCATAATTGATAGCCACAGCAGTGCTAGGTTAAGTGCTTTAATAACATTCTGGCTCTCCAGAGAAAGTCAGCTCTGTTTCATCAATATAAAGAATCCATGCCAAAGAAGTTTCATAGTTTAAATGAGTTTTCTGTAGCAGCAGCAGAATAAAGGCAATAAAGTCAGGGGAAAACTCAGCATAATGCAGCATGAGCTTTTTCTGTTTGCTCCTGGAATATTTTCTTCTATTTAGACTGTTTTCAAAGTAAAAATGCAGCACACATTTTATTTACTTTGATAGGCTAATGGGTACAGATTATTCATAAAGCATAAAATACCAGTGCATTTCCAAATACACAGCTCCAGTTCTGATCTCCTTCATTAATGTGCCTTTTTGGGGCTGATTTTTGGGGCTGATTTTGGCTACACTGACCCTACACACCAGCAACTGGCCAGCACAGGGTGATTATTTCCAGAGCACCAGAGGCAGCAGCAGTCTGGTCCTGCAGGGAGATAAATCCCCTTGACAGAATTGCTTCACAAGAGCCAGAGATCAGTACTTTGTCCTCTCTGCTCCATCCAACCAACCCTGAACTTGGGGAAGGTCTGCACATAGAGCAAAGTCATAAATCTACACCCCTGGTACATTGATTGATGAGAGATGGAGGAGAAAAATATAACAAGCTATTTGATCCCTGGCCTTTTGCTCACTGTTATTGCTCTGGCCTTTGTACAGCAGAGACTAACCAGGTGCAGCAGCTGTAAAAGAGCATCCATTTTCCAAAGGATCGTATTTTCTGTCCTTGAGGGAAAAGGAGGACTTCACAGTTCTGCTGTACTTTGAAGAGGTCAGGTACCTCCAGCTTCTTGCACTTCAGTCAACGTTTTCTCCAGCTCTGATAGTTTATCTACCCCAGGGTTCACAGCAGGACCCAAACTCTGGAGCTGGTGGGCCTGTCAGACTGCAGGTCACCGGGGTCTGCAAATTACTCCTTAAGTGTTTCAGAACAGATAATTAACCAAAGCAATTCCCCAGTCAATTAAAATTAAGTCTGTACCATCCCTGGAAATCCTGGGAGGGCCAGAAAATGAGAGAACTAGTGACTGATACCTGGGGTGGAATTTCATCCTCGTACCTGACTCTTTATTAAGTTTCTAATAATACCTGGAAAGTTGTGGTCATACCCTTGGTTTTCCCTTGTCCTTTCTGAGTGTTTCTTGGCATCTTCAGACTAATTAAGCATTCCTGTGGCCTCTATCCATCCTTTGTCCTGGTACACACAGTGACCTCCAGGCCAGAGCTCTCATCTTCACGTGCCCTGAATTCTGCAAGTCCCTTTGATCCTCCTGGACGAAGAATACCTCTTTGACTAAAATATTCGTGCTACTTTTCCTCCCCCAACCCCCCTAAATGACTGCTTTTGCAGTTCCCTGAAGTTCATATCTAGTTAATCACAGGCAAAGTTCTCTACTCTCCCCCAAGCAAGGACTTAATATGGTCTTTTCCTTTGTGAACAGAGAATCTCAAAGGGCTTCCCACCAACCAACTCTCAAGATGCATTGCTGTTCACAAGAGGTGGATTTGTGCCAGTTCTCTATTCTCTCAATGCTGGGAATGGCTGTGGAGGTAATTTTGCACGCACTCCATTATATTTCATGACCACACTGCACTCTGTAGCTTACAAGCAACTTATTTCTCGTATCTTTATGGTCCAAAATGCCACCATCTTATTACTGAAAGAGAAAATAGCACCTCTGATAACGATATTGCTTTAAAAAAAGTAATGCCAACTTTTAAAATAAAAATTTCATCCCATTGACTTTCTATTTTATATTTAAATGGACCCCTCTCAAATAATACTTGAGGAAATAGCAATCCCTCCATTACATATGCATAGGATACTGAAGCAAAAACATTTTAAATACAGGAAAAAGATCTCATCATGAAAAATATAAAAAAAGTCAAAGTCCTAATGTTCAGCTCCTCCGTTATTTTCTAAAATTCAAGGTTGCAAGTGATAGTTCTGGTGTGTGAAATTAAAACCATACAATTAGGTAATCAAATGAAAATTCCAAGAATATAGTGGGTTTTCCACACCTGTGAACTATCACTCATTTTGTTGCAGTGGCTGGCAACAAGCAGTGATCTTGAGTTGACAGAAAGCCTCCCAAAATGGGAATAAATTTTGGATCAGCTCCAAAGCCCACTATGAAAGTCAGCACAATAACACGGCAGCTGCAGGAGATGAGACTCTCTCAGGATGCAAAAAGTCTTTGAGTACTTCAGGCACAGTGTGGAACATCTCCTGCCTTCTCCCTTTTTCATTTCTGCTAGCAAGGATCGTCACATGGATAAAAGGCAGCAAGATTTACTGACTTTGACCATGTAACTTTATCATATTTTGATCATCCAGTGGCAGAGGAACTGTACCTCAGAAGTGCCAGTCACATCATGGGAAGGAAATTGTGCTCCTTTTATCAGGGGCAACTCTATCTCTTGGGAGACAGCACTAAAATTTTTTGGCACAATGTAGCCTCTGCTGTTTTTAAAAAGAAAAACAAGGAGTTTTATATTTGACGTGGCTGGAACTAACTTATTTGCTTATCTTGAGAGCGTTTGCCCTTTTCAACATTCCCTGAATTATACAGATATTTTCCCTCTCATGTAGCACAGCTTCATAATCTGCTTTACAGGGAGAACCAGAGTTAAACAGGAAAGTTTTTCCCAGCTCCTCAGCAAAAGCCAAAAGACTGATTCTGAAGCTGCACTTGCATGCATCTCACTCAGAACTCTCTAACTCCAGTAAAAGGAGAAGTTTTTTGTAGAAAAACAAACAAACAAGCAAAACAAATCCAAACTAAAAAATTAAAACCAAAAAACCAGCAAAGCAGCATTTTTATTCAAGATAAAAACTCCATGAGCAGTTCAGGATATGAGGACTGACAAGCAGTAACTGAGATGCTTCATATTTGCCAGCTTGCTGCTGCCAGCAGCTGCTTCACATTCCTCTTGCCCACCACAGATTCTGTCAGAGTTAGGATGTTAGGCTTTAAGATCCAGGCAAAGTTTTTGATAAAAAATGTAATTAACTTGATACAAAATCCATTAATAATCTCAGTCTCATACTGAAAAAAAATGAAAACGGAAAAAAGAAGGCATAAATTCAGTAGGAATTCTGGAGGTGCAGAATGCAAAGGAAATCTGGCCTTTAATTTTTAATATATGAGAATCGTGACTCAATTCTGCTGCTCAGCCAGAAGTTCAAGGAGATTTAGTACCTACAGTTCAGGCATTGAATCAGTCTTGGAAGCCTATCAATTGCATCATTTAAATGTGGACTGGAGAAAAAGCATTAGAGAAAAACCACAAGGAACAATTTTCCAATGGTCAAAAAAGGAGAAGAAAAAAAAAAAAA
>VYZR01055913.1:10685-43665 GCA_013400675.1 Oxylabes madagascariensis | reverse complement strand
AAAAAAAAAAAAAAAAAAAAAAAAAGGATTGTTATAGCACTTTTAATGTATATAATTTTATCTTCCCAAGAGATATGGAGAAAATACAGTTCAAAATTCTACCTGGTTGGTAAACCAAGACAGTGACTCCCATAATTTTTGTTACCCATAATTTTCTGAAAAAGATGATTTTCCATTCCTTGTGAAAAGATTGTTGTTTCTAACCTCAATCACTTTGACTAATTGTTGGTTACTGATTCTCTCCAAGACTCTGACACTTTCTGGTTTAACCAAATTGTACTTCTGCACTCGAATTTAAAATAATCTTTTCTTAGGCAGTGGAAAAGGTGGGACCCTGGACCCGCCAAGAAACCAACACAGAATCCTCCACTAAAATTCCTCTCAATGACTTCAGTCTTCAAGTACTCCACAGCTCTCCCGTGCCACTTCCAGAAATCTGCCATGTCTCACACATTGGGTTGAACCTTCTTAGCTCAGCCTCCTCTGCTGCATTTAAAAAAACCCCAAATATATCTATATAAATATATAAAATAGACACATACATTGGACCACCCATCTCAGCCCTTCAATTATCTTGCCCCTCTGCTTTCCCCACCGTGCAACTACAGCTCCATCTTTAAAAGGAAGGATGGGAGATGGGAGAGGGGACAAGCTAGGTTACAGAATTAAACTCTAGTGGCTCTTAAGCTCCCTAATTAAATGCATAGGGCATCATATCTGCATAGCTGGATTGAAAGACTTTGGGTCATATGCTTTATTAGAGCCTAAATGAGATCAGTGATGAGTGGCATGTTTTTGACAGACAAGGCTCCTCAGGGTAATCATTAGGTGTGGCCGCTGAGAGCAGAGCTGAAAGTGTGCCCTTTGTTCCTAGAAAAATACTTGGTGACATTTTCTTCCCTGCTTCTGAATCCCCTTGAAGAAGGATCAGCTGGTTGGCATTAAATGTCACTGCTTGCAATTAAGGTCATTTTAACTACAACAGGACTCATTACTCTGTTTGAGGCAGCGTCCCAGTCTTGGAGGCCCCTCTTTCTTCCCCCAAACTACACCCAGGTGAATTATTACCCTTTTACAGCTCTGTCACACAGTCAGCAGCACCACTCCAATGAGCAGTTTACTAATTCTGGTGCTGATGAAGCTGGACATCACTGCTGAGTGTCCCACGGGACCCCAAAGCCTCCAAGTTCCCTTCAGGAGCCCCCCAGAGCTCACTGTGCCACGCTGTGGCACCAGCTCCTGCACTGGTGCAGCACATCAGCCACCCTCCAGGGCAGTACCCAGGCAAGCCTGGCAGCAGCACAGCCTGACCCCTCTCTGCTCCAGAGGCACGGGAGCCCTGCAATAGCCCCATACAGGATATTGAACCAGCTGCTAGCAGCAAAACAAGGTTGTTTCTTCAGCCCATAGCTACCCTACAAAAGGTTGAAACTGAGCCTCAGCATCTGCTGGAGTTCAGTAAAATTGATCATTAAGATGAAACATCACCTGTAAGTCCAGTTATGTCTCTGCACTGCTCTTCATAGACAGTTTTGGGGACTCACCACATGACTGAGCCGCAGCTCCCATTTCCCCCAGTTCTCACCACAGTAAATGGGCAGGAGGAGCAGGGAAGGTTCCTGCAAAGCAAGCAGGAGACTGAGGGGTTTGTGTGGCTGCTGTAATTCAGCCTTTACCTGTGACACTGGTACGTGTACACCTCAAGCTGCAATCCACCTCCACAGAAACAGAGCCAGAAGTACCTGTTCTCCCAAATTGCCACCTGCCAGAGCAGCATTCAGGGGGAATTCAGCCTTGTCAATTTAAATCATTTCAAAGTAACCCAACGAGTTTAAGAAGAAGTGGTGTGCTCAGTATGAAGGCACAAGATAATATATAATATATAATAAATATATAATAATAAATATATAATATATAATATATAATATATAATATATAATATATAATATATAATATATAATAATATATAACATATATCATATACAGGATAATACAGGAAAACCACTTGAGCAAGGTGATGGCCACCACACTGCAGTCATTAGGACTTCTCCTGACAGCAAGAAGCAATCTGGTAACAGACCTCATTTAAAAAATCCCTCCCACGCCCATTAGATGTTTCTGAAGAGCAGTTTGGTCGAACATGTGAAGATTTGTGCACCTTAAATAGATAATTCCATGGCCAAAACTTCTGCCCACCCCTGCTCATTCCCAGGCAGATCACACTGGAGAAGGATTGGCCTGCACATCATCAATCCATTGTTGATTAAGGTTAAGCACAGCAGAAAGATGTTTTCATGCAAGCACAAGGGGGAAAGAAAACCCAAACATTAATATTCATCTTCAGTCAATTTTGAGAATTATTAAAAAATAAGTGTTCTGTCTCTGGCTGTGAAAAGCTTCATATGGTTTTAAAGTTTTCACTTCGTAGTCAGAGGATTAAATTCTTTGAACACAACTTGGTGTACAAAGAAGTAATCTAGTCCTGCCAGGACCCGAGCAGTCTGAGGCATAAACAATCTGTCAGGAGATTCAGTCAAGGATATTGTGATTCATGAAGAATATTAAAAATTAATGGCAATTTAAGTAGTCATTCCCACTTTTTAACCCCAGCACATACTGGTTATTATTTTTCTGCACAAAACACGGTTTGAACATTGGTTTTAGCCGCTTCAACTCAGAATTTAGTACAGGTCCTAAAGAGACCAAAAATGCAAAGTCATTCACCCAAAAGTATGTGCTTCACTTCATCCTGTTTTGCCCTGTTGCAAGGATCACTGAGCTTAAGAAGGATTGGTCCAGAAAGTTTCCTCTGTTCTGGTTAAATTCCTTTGAAGTCAGTGGGAGTCAGCGCACATACTTGTGGGCACATTCATAATCATAACAAAAAAGTACTCAATCCCTGAGATACCAGGAAGCAGAAAAAACTTAAATAAAACTCTCTGAAAAGTAAACGTGTTCATAGTGTATGTACATTGCAACTAACAAAAAAAAAGGAACTCTTTCCACACACTCATATAAATGGATGAGTAAAGGAAAAAAAACCCATTGTGTGGAAAGTTCAAAGGTTCAGCAAGCATCTCCTTAAAAAGCTGTTTGCTCACAATACCAAAGAAGAGTGAGCAGCCAAATTAGACTGTTTATGATTTAGCTGTGATCCAGAATCAATGCAGTGGCATTCTGGCACTCAGCTCTGCTGTACATTGATCTTACAGGACTCACCACTGCACGGAGGTCATTAAGAAGGTGGTTTGCCTCTTGTGTGTCTCTTACTTACAGGCCTGTTGAAGAATTTCTGTTTGACTGTAATTAAGAAAGAAGGAATATTGTACACTAATCTATTCAAATTCATCAAACAAAGCACAGCAATGGAGATTATGTTCCTTTTTTACATCCTTTAGGCCCTAGAATTAGAGAAAACTCTGGAGTTCCCAGTTCTTGCTCCTCTTTAGAAAATGTTATCATCACTTCCACAAGGATCACCTGCGCCAGCCCTGCCTTGGGAGCACAGGTCATCACAAATTGTACTGCCTTGTTTTAATTATCTTATAAAATAAAAGAAATAAAATTCCAGTCTTGCCAGAGAATATTTGCCTGAAAAGCATGTCTTAGCACAGCAAATTAACACACACCAATAGTTGCTTTCCCCACTCAGACTCCACAAAATCCACAGAAGTGCTCAAGGAAGATTTTGGACTTCTGCTCAGAAGCATCAGAGCAGTTTCGGTGCAACCAAGGAAATGCCAGTTTATCCCAGAGAGATTCTTGGATAACAGGAATTGTTTCTTCACTGGAAGGGCTGTCAAGCACTAGCACAGGCTGTCCAGTCACCATCCCTGAAGGTATTTAAAAAAAGTGTATTTGTGGCACTTGAGACCATGGTTCAGTGACTGACTGGGTGGTGCTGAGTTCACAGCTGGACTTGATGATCTTAAAGGTCTTTTCAAACCTAAAAGACTCCGTGATTCTACTGGTCCAGTTTATCCCCAACCCAAACAAAAAAACAGCTGTATTATCAAAATAAATAAATATAAAGGGAAAAAAACATCTCCTTGTTTGCACATGTCTCTGCCTATACAAATTTCAAGCTTCCAAGTAAACAAGGGATAGAAAAGACAAGAGCCTATGGAATTTTCAGCACCACTTTACTTGTGAGGAGATAATGGATTCCCTCTGCAGCTTTGACTGCACACATGATGACAGAAAATATATTTCTGGCATGAAATCACATAACCCAACCCGCACATTTAAAACATGACGAGCACAATTAGTGCTTCAGAGATATTCATGTGCCTTCCTTTACACACCCTGCCTTCACCAGAGGAGAAGGCAGATTCCTGTAACCTGCCTACAGAAATAAGAAAATGGTTAGAAAAAGCAGAGCATTAATTGGGAGGTTAGCCTGGACAGCCAGTCAGAGTCAATAGGAGAGTTAAAAAAATAGAGAAAGTTGGCACCTCTGTCAATACCACCAATTACTTCTCATTTCCATAAGTCTTTCCCCCAAATCCGTTATGTTAGCAGCCACAGAAAGTGAAATGGATTCTTAGAGAAGCCATCAGTGCTTCTATCTGCAGAACTAATGAAATTGCTGATCAATAGGACTGTACAATGTCTGCCCCCCAACTCCCTTCTCTGTACTCTGCTCCTACTCACCCAGGTGGAAAAGTGACAGAGCTGCAAAATGAACCTGAGAGCACAAAACTCTGCAGAGCAGTGCTGCTGACCTCCACCTCCCTCACAGCTAAGCCTGTTGACATTACCAGTCTACTCAACTACTCATTTTAAGAGAAAAATAAAAGGAAAATAAGCTGCCTGCATTCAAGTCAAGAAATTTTTGCCAATGGTCTCAATGGAAACAAAGAAAAAAAAAAATCACCTATTATATTTTAAAAATGAGTATGCTTCTTGTGGATCATCTTGTTCTCATGGGAACAGAATGAAAGGGCATGAAAAAACCCTTAGCTAAGGCTCTAGAGAATCCCCAAACACTCACAAGCCTTCCTGATTCAGCAGTGCACACATATGAGTGGGCTGTGGAAAACCACCCCAAAAATAGCAGCTGTTGCTCTGGGGGGCTTTGTCCCCCATCTGCCTACACACCACAGTTTCTGTCATTCCTCCCAAAACACCAGTGCACACTGCAGAGTTTATACACTCCTGTGCAATGCTGTGACAACAATACGTCAGCATTTACTATGGCAGGATGACAATGATGTTTTACAAAATACTGTAAACAATGCAGAAACAGTTTTCATCTTGCAATGCATTATGTTAGAAAAGTGACAGAAATCCCAGCAACTCGATTCTTTGATGTGCTGTGCACATCCAAACCCCAGCATAAGGAAAACAAAGAACTGGAATTACAATACCAAACAGGCATGGCTAATTCTTTCAAATAAAAAAAGATTAATTTTCTCTTTAATAGTACTATAATGGTTCAAATGTAAAACAACCACAAAAAATCCCAACCCTGCCTGTGTATAATGTTGTGTGACAGTTCCTAGGTTCCAGTAGGCAATTTTTTATAATGTGGTAGAGAAGTGCCTGTCCACAGTGTGAACACCATTCACAAGAAGTCAAACATTCCCTGGCAAGTGCAGAAGAATGGAAATAAGTGCTTTGTGCTACTTCTGTAATTTAAGATCCCCACACTGATACCACATGCAGCACACAATTCACTGTCAGCATTATCACACCTCTAATCACACTTGCAGTGTGATTTGAGCTCCTTTACTTAACAATTGCCAGCTGAGGGCATTACATATCGTTGCTCACATTCCCTTAGTCAGTTCTGACCCAGGAGTCATGTCTTCAGAAATGGCCAGGGTGCTGGAAGTTACTCATGCTAACTTCTCAAAAGAAACTGCTGGAATAACAGCAGGGTTCAGTGTGGCAGATGTCACTATTTAAAGAGGGTAAATACATATTCCTAAACTTTCCAACAGGTTTTTTATGGTAAAAGCCCAAGGCATATTACAGTAACCACATCATAGCACCTGCAGAGGTGAGGTCGTAGGACACCCATCACACAGAGCACAGAAGATCCTGGAAAGCAGACATCCCTCATAACATCTATTTCCAAACCCCCAGGGAAAGGAGAGGCAAGCACCAGGCACATCCACCTCTCCTGCTGCAGTTCCGGGTCAGTTCCTTGGCACAGCTTCTCAGCACCCAGGGATGACCTTCCCCACTGTCGGGGTCGTGGTGGGATTTTGCCTGAGGTGAAACACACACACCATGTCAGATGAGAGGAGCAGCACTCAGACACACAGCCCTTGGTGCCTCACAAAAGCTTTGGTGTCCAGCCTGCTGCGGTGAGGAACATGGGGCTGCCCACAGTGGTGTGGGTGAGCTCAGGGCTGGCAGTGGCAGCTGGAGAGGGGGACAATGCTGGGCCACGCCACACGGGATGGAAATTGCAACAGGACGTGACTCCACCATAACCCACCCGAGGACACTCAGGTGCCATCCTGCTGCCTGACTCAGCTGGGCGGGTTGCAGGGCAGCAGCTGGGACACCCCCAAGCTCCAGAGAAACCCAGACCTCAGCCCAGGCTCCATACAGTGAGCTCTTCATTTGCAGCAGAAGTGACGACATTCATTTGCATCACCCTCACTGTAGTTTAAAAGCACTTTTCAGCATGAATTTCACTTCAAAGTTCGGTGCAAATCAAAGCTGCTTGATGTGATTGAGTTCTGTCCTTTTTTCTCACATCCTTCATAGCAAAATACCTACATCAAGACACTTCAAATTATAACATCCCTCGATGTCATTTCTCACCTCAGGAGATCAGCTGCATCCTTTACTAAATGCTTGTTTTATATTTACTTCCTGCATGTTGATACTTCATCATGATTTCAGGTAGCAGTGCATTTAAAAGACAACATTATACATCAGACTTCTATCAAGCACGGCCAATTATGCAAATTCCTCCAAAAATTATTTTCAAAGAAAAAAAGGATTGATTGCAGAGATTCACCATTTATACAGACAGTGATTTAGGAGGGTATTTCAATTGCTAATATGCCTAACAAAGATGTGGGATTTGTTTGTAAACTTCAGGCCTACGAAATTGAATGTCAACACCAGATAATTATCATGTCCTATCCAAAATGCTAAACTTAATCGAAATACTCTTTGTAGTAAATCAGCAGTCAGCATTACTCTTAATGAAAGTTGATTATGATGCTGTCTGTATGTAAAAAGTAAGTACCAGCCACACAAGTACCGCGCACCTCAAGCAAAAACAATGTATAATTTCCCATCACTGCCTGGCACGAGAAGTATGACAATGGCATTGCATTTGATCAACTCCATAGATGTTGGTACTTAGAGCACAGGTGCCAAACTCATTTGGATGAGGGCCAGATTCCATATTTAATTATGGCCTCTATGCTCAAGCATTAACTCAGCACACCATACACTCTTCAACATCCATTCTTCTCAGGGAGACACTTCACAATAAATGATTCACTATTTTTCAGCAAAATCTTACGATGTTCACCTAGAAAATTTATAATACTACTACCAAACCTTTTCTATTTTGCCTCGTCCTTCTCTTTTTCCCCATTCTCCTCCACCTTGTAGTCTCTCATTTGGCTTTCCTCTCTCTTGTCTTGCTCTAATCTTTTGAGAACAGTTCAGACATTAGAAATCAGTGTGTTGAGGTTGACCCTTGCAATTTCATTAAGGGTGCTCTGTGCTGCTGTAAGCTGATTTCTCACTCCTGAGACCACTCTAACTTGGAAATATGACAAATCTACACATTGCTTTGCTCAGAGATTTCCTGTTTAATTTGCTAATCTCTCTCTGGTACTAAGATCACAAAGAAGAACAATTTTAAGTGCCATAACACAGGAGCTAACATATATCCTGTCTCCACGATTTCCACGGCAGTCAAATCCTATTTGAATACAAATACACCTTTCTTGGCATATATCATCTGAAAATTTTGAGTTTCATACCAGGAAAGAATTCTCTTCAAATTGTGAGAAATCACAAATATTTCAGCAAAAATCCAAGATGGCTTTCTTCTCAAATGCTTTTATATGACTTACAGGAACTCCTCTTTCATGGTTATTCATTCCCCTTCTCTTACAACATGGTTAGTGGAAGATGTCTCCTGTACTGGCACATGAAAAACATCCAAATCATGCAGGAAAAATTTACATTGTGCAAGTCTTGATGTGCAGTTTGCGACACCCAAGAGTCTCTGGTTTATCCTGCACTCATGTCAGACCACAGGAACCAAACCAAGCCTAACCTACATAGCTCTTGCCCAAGGGGGATGGGAAGATGCCTTTTGCACAGTAACCAGTTTACAGATGAAGAGATATTGTTGTGAAAATACTTCCTAAGCCATCCCAAACATTTTATCTTTCCATTTTATCTTTCCTGGCCTGAATACCAGGATTCTAATTTACCAGAACAAAAAAGGCAAGGCAAGCTCTGGTGATTCTTGCACAGCTCTAACCATCCACCAGAAAGCAAAATAAAAATCTCCAGGAATTACTAATAACTTCCAAATTACCTCAGGAATAGACATTGCTATAGAATAGAAAAATGTAGGGGGGATCATAAGAATGTTTATGGCTTCCACTAGGAAGCCTCAACACACTGCAATAACAGTTAGATGCAGTTTCTTAAATAATTAGATCATAACACATAAACAAGCAGCAGCATTTTAAGGCATGGTATTTGCATTTGTTCTACAATAATAAATACATTTGCCCCATTCTATTTTAAAATAGAGAAACCCAGTTTCAAAATCAACAAGACAAAAACTGCATGACTGTTGGGAGCAGGGGGGACCAATATTTCCAGGCTGCCTCCATGGATAAAAAATCCATCTCACCTGGTGAGTCCTCTCTGAGGCCTCGGAACTGGGACATGCAAACAATTTTGGGTTGCAGTTGTTGTTTCCAAAGTTACTTGCTCTTCCCTGTGCTTGTCTCTCCCTTCCCATTATGCTGTGCCAACATTTGATCCTTGCACCTCTCCATACCATGTCCTACAGGCTCCCCGTGCATTCCATGTCTGCTGGATACAGGCTGCTCCTCCTGCTGCGTGCCATAAACAAAGAATCTGCTCTTACTCAAAATAGTTTATTCTCCCAGTAGGAACAAGACATAACAGAAAGACAATATTAAAATAGACAGTGTTAACATATGTCTCTTACTTGGAGATTGCTGTCTCCTGGGGATAGCCAAGGCAGCCTTAATTTTCCAAATAACCCAAGGAAGAGTGTGCACGTCTAGGACATCTCCCTGCAAGTCTCCCTTGTGTTGGGCAAGAAAATCCTCCTGACTATCTCCCACAGGAGAGGGATTGACCCCTTTCACATCTGTGACTGCTCAGGGTTTCCTCCTCCTTAATCAAACAAGTGGAATAAATTCAAGAGGAGGTCAGTCTGGAAACTTGAGGCATCTCTTTGTTCTACAACCAGCACTTGCCCTCTCAAACAATCCTCTTTTTTCCCCATCCTGTCTGTCAAGAAACTCCCCTTAAGTAAACTCCCTTGTTCCTACAGTAAAGGAGCATTACCTTGGCCAACAAGGTATTCCCTAGTTGTGCCCAAATATCACCACAGTTCCACCAGAACCATTCCTGTTCCTCATGCTTGCACTAAAAAGTGTCAACCCCAAACCTTCCTTCTTCTGACACTGAGAACACAGAACAGAAAAGCATGATGGCTCTATGTTACAGATGATGCTTTTTAAATACAGACATCAAGCACCAGAAAGCCAAGAAAATGTCATTTTTAACAGGATGAAACTGGTGGTTTTGTCAAAACCACTAAAAGAGTTACAAAACAAATAGATGGTGGTGCAATGTTCCAGGTGCTCTGCACCTATACAAGAGCACTGTGGTTTGATAACCACACCATCTCCTCTCACTTCTTTTTCCCTGAAGGATTTTAGTATCCTGTGATACCTGGCTTCTCCTTTTCAGTCTTTGTATCATTCTTTTGAATTATATGTGCATATTCCAGCAAGTAAGGGGGAAAATATTGCCTTCTGTTTGCCCTTAAGCTATTTACAGGTCAATTTTAATGATGGACATGAGAACTAAGAGTTTGCCTGAGGGTTTGAATTCTCAGCTCCATCTGACTTCCAGGCAGTCCCCAACCCCTTTGAAATTCACAGCAGAGTTACCATTTCAAACAATGTTTCTAACATTCTTTAAACAAAAGAAATCATACAAAAATCCTCAAAACCAAACCGAGCCTGTGTCAAACAATTTATGCAATTCTCAAGGAATGAAAACCGAGCGAAAATATGAATAATTGAGTAGGACTCTGTTTCCTAAAGTCTCATGGAATATTTCCTTTGTCTGATGCTCCCTGGGGCCTGTGCTACTGAAAACACTGTCAGTTAAAGCTCTTCCATTTCCAGGAGCTGCCTCGGGAGTGAGAGCGTATTTATGGCTGCTGTCACACAGCCTGCTCTGAAGGATCAGCTGCTGAGAGCTCATCTCCTGCCTGCCACTCACTTCGGGACACCTGAAGGACCATGAGGTCACCCCTCACAGCAGCAGCCAAAGGAGCATCAGCAGCACTAAAACAAGGGGAAATCACAACTCTTCTCTGGGAGGGGTTTGCTCGTGAGGAGCAGCGTGAGGAAGCACCAGCAGGTGCTGAGGTAGGGGTGGTTTGTGTCCTGGGCTCCAGCACCCCGAGCTCCAGGGCACACAGGAGCACCACACTGCAGCACGAGGACTTCAAAATCCAGAGCCAGCCCTTCTGTGAGAATAAGCCACAAAAATATGAATTACACCTTGGGATGCCTATGGTAGGGTGCTCGGATCTGCCTTCTCACCACACCCAGCACACAGCCACACAACAGCTGTAGCAAAGCTTAAGATTTATTGATTTGTATTTATATAATATATAAATAAATATATACTTAGGGTAGGAACAAGACGTAACAGAAAGACAATATTAAAATAGACAGTGTTAACATATGTCTCTTACTTGGAGATTGCTGTCTCCTGGGGATAGCCAAGGCAGCCTTAATTTTCCAAATAACCCAAGGAAGAGTGTGCACGTCTAGGACATCTCCCTCCACGACTCTGGAGGGAGAACTCTCCATATAAATTTATTTATAAAAATTTTTGTAAATATTAATTTATATAAAACTTTATATTTATTTATATAAATATATATATATAAGATACAATTAATTTATGCTGAATAAATCTTCAGTAGGAAATTGTGCCAAAGGTAGAAATCTGCAAATAAATTCAGCTATCCCCAGCCAGCCATACCCTTCTGCTGAGACACACAGGGAAATTCACACAAACACCTCATAAGATCCCAATTGCATCAAAAAGTAACCAACCCCTTAGGACACCATGACCAAGCCTGCTTGATCTGTGCCATTTCCACTGACTTCATCAAAGGGGAAAAAATAATCTAAAAATTGGTTTAGCTCAACTGGTGAGAGAGATACTGACTCAGACAAGGAAGGCCCTCTTTATTTAATTATAGACAGTCCTTTTCTTTTTCCAGTTTTCTTTCCTTGATTAAAAAGGAAAGATTTTCCAAACCTGAATTCTGAAACTTAGTAAATATTATACTCAGGATGATCCAGAGGTGCTATACAAGCACAAATCAAGCACTGGCTGTTCCCTTTTATGATAGCTGAAGACCTGGTCTCAAGGTTTTACATTTGTCACTAAAATAAAGAGTGAAATACTACTGAGCAATTTCTGCTGTGGTCCCATTTCAAAGGGGATGTTTCTTGTAGGAATAATTCTTTATTTATTTTGGGGTCCAAACCATTTCTTCCTATGTCAGTATTGTTTTCTAAAGGTCTGAATTTTAAAAGAAAAATCCTTTCAGGAGAGGCTTTTGTTTTATGCTGTCTCATCTCTTTTGGCAACAGTTACAGTAACCAGAGAGTTCTTTTTTTCTTGGTTTGATTTTGTTTGTTTTAAAAGAGAAACTGTTACCAATATGTCACTGAGAATTCATTTAACAGAGCCTTCGATGAGTATATTTAAAGGGGAGAGGAAGAGATTGCAAGAATGAAGAATGTGAAAGAATTGTTATTATGTTGGTGTAAGCAGCTATACATCATTACTTAGCTTAACAACTGAACTATAAAAAAAGATATAGCAATATCTTTATGGCAATAAACATATTTTGTGAGACATAATTCTGTGTACCTGAGACACGGCCCTCTTGGGTAGAGCATGAATTTAGATTATGGAAATATTACTTACTCCTGAATACTTCCTAAATGTCTCCAGGAAAACAGAACATACATCTCTCCAGCAATATTGACAGAGTTATTATTAAATATTATATGGAAGTAGCTGTAAACAACCTGGTATGACAGAGTGTGCTCTACGTAAAAGATTGGGCACGCATTACTAGAGGAGAAAAAAAAAAAGCCAAACCAATTGAAGGAGTATTCTGACATCATTTGCTCTTGTTTGTTTTTTTCTCTTAATAAAAAAAATTGGCCTCATTGATCTTACAAAGCATTTAAGCCCACATTCCAGCACATGGCTAGCACACTGCCAGGCACACAGGGATGGAGCAGGTGCTGTCACACCTGAGGAGGTTAGAAAAGGCACTTTGCTGTCTCTCACCCTTGCACTGACTGGCACAAGGAGCAGCAAGGCTCCCAGGAACATGTGCCAGATTACGGCTTTATTTTGCAGTGTGGGCCTGATATTTCTGAGTCTGAGAGATTTTAGCTTGCTAGCAGCTGCTGTTCTTTTCCCAGGGGAAAAGTTTCTTGGGAGAGCTTAATCTCAAAACAATTTGGCAAAACAACCATTGTTTCTCATAACAATCTCTCCAGGTGGTGTTTTCGCCTTTCTGGTTCTGTTTCTTTAGTTTAACCAGTGGGATTAGAGAGGTGTCGTTCCTGTACACCAATAATATTAAGTCTGTATCAGAACACCTTATAAAAAGAGTAAGAATTAGACAATAAAGGTCTCTATGCCTTCTGAAACACTTGGAGTCTTTCATCTTTTTCTCATGTCCAACAGTGACATTGCAGGGTGTAGAGAAGCAGAAAATCAGTGAACATCGGGAAATGCTTATTAAAAAAAAGTCAAAATGCAGTACTGCCCTCCATTCTATGTGAGGCAGCACTTTCCAGGTCCCACTGCCTTCAGAACAGGGTAGGAGAGAGGTTTTGAGAGGTGCCTCCCCCAGCCCAGCTCTGGGCACCATGCTGCCCTTCAGTGTGAGGAAAAACCTGCAGATTTCTGACCCCCTTCACGATTTACATCATGAGAAGCTGATAGCTGTGTACCAGGAGCAGCATTTGCATATTGGTGTGGTTTGCAAGGCAGGGAGACCCTGCAATTTGACAAATTTCTGGGGCACTGCCCTTTCCATGGCCCTCTCCCCGTGTCTCCTGCACTGAGGACAAGGTCCTTGATGCTTCCCCACCCCGGCAGCAGGGCAGGCAGGGAGCCCCAGCCCTGGTGCCACTCACCTGCTTTCACCTTGAGAGAAAGCTGTAAAGACTGGAAGTAAAGACAATCCCTCCTCTGCACATCAAGTTTCATTACTTTTGCTCTGCTGATCCCCGCCTGGCCCCCAGTTAAAAGCATCATCTCTGTACAGCAAGTTGGGAAAATACCACAGGGAATGAGCCAGGGCTTGAATGGAGAGCTCTGCACCAAGAATTTCATGTCTCTCCTCAGGGAGCAGGATCTGCAGTGACTCAGGTGAGCCAATCAACATTGCTCAAATTATACAAAATTCATCCAGCTTAGCAGTGAGCCCCTGATGAAGAATTACTCAAATAAGTTATAAAAAGAAATTCAAATGCATCAGACTATTGCCACCTGTTTGCAAGAAATTTATGAACAAAAATGAAGTTTCATGAATAAATTATTCACAAGTTATCTCCCCATTGCTTTTCATTAACTTTGATAAAACACACTTTCATCTCTTCCCCTTGCAAATCATTTGGACAGATCAACCTTTTCACTCAACATATTTTAACTAAACAGTTATAAATCCTGAGCAACCAAGCAGTCTTTATGCTAAGAAATCAGTGCCTATTGCAGCCTGTATATAACAATCTGGGTTTCATTTCTTTGCTGAGCAAAACCAATTCCATTTCCAGAATGCCATCACTGGTAACAGACATTTAATAGGCTGGCTTTCTCCAATAAGCTGTATCTTTGAAATAAATCTTGCTGACTCTAATGCTTATGGAAACACTATCTGGGTGTGCTGTGAGACACTTCCAATATCTACATCCCAAAACACCCTTTCCAATTTTGTGGCAAAGAAGCCTTCATGAACAATATTGAATTCAGTCAATCAGATTATTGCATTAAGAAGTCTGTGTCTGGCTGCTGGAAGGCAGCCTGAGTTTCTTCTGACTCTAAAAGAGCAGAATTAGCCACAGATTCCATCTCTGTTGCCTGTGGTCTTAACACCTGCGTGTGTCAAACCGTAAGACATTGCAGTATTGTTGTTAAAAGGAAATATATGGAAGCTTAATCTAGCCTTAAAACATTATGTAATTATCTATGGACATAGATGTGTGACAATTGAGGTCCAAACAAAGGTGCTGGGCTTCACTAATTAAGTCTTTTCTCACTGGAGCAAAGACTGAAAGATGCAGCCCTAAAGTGCATCTCAGCCCTGGCTGCACAGGCAGCAACTGCATGTGAACAGAAATATTCACTCAGCCCAAAGCCCAACAAAGTCAAGGGCCAGGGAAGAGGGAACAACAGCTGCTCCTACATCATGATGCTGCTGTCACCAAAAATCTCTTAAAATTTTGTGTCATCCTGCAAGGTACTGGGCCTTATTACAAAACCAAATCATGCAAAACCAAAGTTTTACAAACACTTCAAACACATGAACCTTTTATTCTTTACACACAAGCCAAGCGGGATATGTACCCATCCACTATATTTGCCTTAAGCAACTCATTACAAATGAATAAAGTCATTCATAAACACCAAAATGCAAGTGCTTAGGCTGTAACAAGCAACTGGTTTTCTCCAGCTGCAGTACACATTACACAAAATTGTTCAATTTACATCAATTATTCTGAACAATAGAAACAAAGTCATTACAGAGAGCACTGTCCAAGTAACATTCTGCTCCATTATTTAGATGACATTCACCAGGATGGCAATCCAACACTCCCTTTATTATTGTTTTAATCAACATTACACCATCACCCACAAAAAAACCCCTTCAAACAGTATCACCATCCATAGAAATACCTTGGGTAATTCTGGTTTGTAATGCCACTGCTTTATTTAGTGCAGAGAATTTAAGATGGGTGTGATAAATTAATTCTCTCTCCTCACGGACAGTAAATATTAGGAGAGAGGAACCTTTGGTGTATCTCATGCATCTGCTCTATTTCACAGTGTTTATCAGTGTTTCATCTGTTCACCCATATGGGCTGCCTCATTTTTATAAGGAATTACTCAATATTAGAGATTCATGCGCTGGAACATTCCATACACTCTTGATATGATGATTATAATTAGATGTGTGAACCAAATTGATGCTCATGAAACCCTGAACAAACATCCTGCATAGCCATACAAGAGCTTCAAATTTTAATATATCCTAATTTATGTTTGGAGTGCTAAAACACTAATAATACCAAGGAGTAATTTGCTGGCATTTAAAAACCCTATTAAACTAAAATATGTTAACATAAACCTGTTGTTAGCAGGGAACAACCAGTTGTCACCTAGAACACCGCTCCTCTTCCACTTCCTTCTGCTTTTTACTCTGGTCTGAAAATTCAGGCAGCAAATAGAGTGTTTGGGAAAATCTTGTCGCATTGTTGGCACCTCTAGAAGTGACTTTTTCTTTCTTTTCCAACACAACCAGTTCCACCATTCCTTACCCAGACATACTTTCAGTGACACAGTCTGACCTTTATCACCCAAGTGATTGTTCGGAAAAAAATCTTTGCCTGCAAATCTCCACGTACTCATTTGTGAGTGACAAGGTGGCACTGGGACACGGCTGCTTCGTCCCCATCCCGTTCTGACCCTTGGTGACTCTCCTTGCTCAACATGTCAAACAAGAGCTCGAGCCAAGCCACACAGAAACTCTGAGAGTGGTCACAGGAATGACACAACACTGAAATTCACCCAGCACTGAAAACATTTTTCCATGAAACTTTATCTGTGTGGCCTAAGAAGCAAGAGTCTGCAGAGCTTTCCTGTCACACCCTGCTTCCAGCCCATACCCAGGCCACAAAGTGCTACCAGCTCCAATCTCATTATTTAACTCTTACCTACGTCACTCACCATGCTCAAAGTTTTTGTGGTAGTTTCTAGAGAAATTTTGTTTCTTCTGCTTTATTAAAAAAGAAATTAACAAAAAAAAAAGAAAAAAAACAAAAACAAACAAACAAACAAACAAAACAAAACAAAACAAAAAAAAAACAAACCAACACCTCTTACCACTTTGTCTTTCATAGTTTAGGGAAAACTTCATTTTTGCTCCATTAAAGCTATTACAACTCAGGATGAGCTCTGTGCTTAGATAAATCAAGGGCAGCAGTGACTGACCTCATTCTTTAAGGGAATCACAATTACAATAATGGGTTCTGGTCATGGGGTTCATATGTTTCCAGATATGAAATAGAGGCCTACAGCATCAGGAGCTTACCTGTGTATCAAAGCAACAGCATATTCAACTACAAAATGAGCAACTACAGTGTCTTAACATACAATGTTGATTTTTTAAAAAAGATTAGTAGGTCATTGGAAAGGAAATGTAACTAGTTTAATAAACATCTCTTTAAGGACATCCATTAAAAGCCAGAGATGCTTTCTCCAAGTGAAATTTAAAGTATAAAACAAAAGACATAAGAGATTAATTTCCAAAGATCCATCCAAAACGTCTATTATTGATTTTCTTAAGCAGCTTTCAAATGGACAAGGATTTTTTATCACATATTCTTTCTATTGTCAGAGCAGGATCATGACACGTACACGAATTAATATTTTCAGCCGGGACAAAGCACCGCACACTCACACCCAGCTGAGCAGTCCCAATGCCACCTCCTCAGCTGTGGCCTGGTGCTCCTGTCTGGTGGCCACTGGCAGGCAGCAGAGGAGCCCCACACGGTTAAAAATCAGAGGAGCCTCCTGGCTGGGTGAAATGGGCTTTTGGTTTCAGTTGCAGTGACACCAAGAACAGGTGAGCAGTGAGAAAAAGCGTCCTGTCTGAGACATAGCAGACAGCTAATTATTGGGGGGAGATTGATAGAATCTGTTAAACGCACAGAGAAACTTTTTAATTAAAGCTATTAGAAACACAAACCCCTTCTTTGAATTCCAAGGGAAAAAGTCTTGTCTGGGTTCTGGGAAGTTTGTTGTTGGTTGTTGTTTATTGTTTGGATGGTGTTGGGTTTTTTGGGTTTGGGGTGTTTTTTTTCAGGGGGTGGCTGGTAGCGTGTTGAAATTTTATATTGCCGGAAGTCAACCCCCTTCTTTATTAGCTCCTGGTTTGGGTAATGAACATACTAATGAGTTTTCTTGGCTTGGCAGTGAGTGATTGTTTTTTAAAGTTGTAAGTGAGGCAGCTGGTAGCTGCTCTGCAGAGGGGAATTCATCTGTGCCTTACCCACAGCATCACATCCCTCTAGTGAGCACCAGCTCCAAACAAATGCTACATCAAAGACTCAAGATAATTTGTGCTGCATCATATCCTTAGTGTAAGTTTCCAGCAATTATTTTTTGTAAAAAAGAATAGAAGTTTCATAGTAATTAGGCAGCCAGGTTTAGAAATTTGCGTATAAAAAAAAAGTATGGGAATCAATGAACTCCCTATCATGCTTATTTTATTATCTGTGTATACGTCTATATTTATATCTCTTCACAGGAGAATTTAGGCATTCCTTTGGAATACATCTATTTATGTGAGTGCATGTGTGATAATATATATATTTTCACAAGAATCTGAGTGTGCAGTATCTTGACAAACCTTTTAAATTTTAATGCTTAATTTCATACTGACATTTTAGTTTCCTGTGAGAGGTTCTGAACGTGACAGGAATTTTAGCAGGGTAAAACCGCCAAAAGGCTTTTACCTGCTTGAAAAAGAACTAATAGAGCTATTATTGTTTAATAAACAATATGCCTGTACCCCAAATAGCTCCTCTGAATGAATTGAATGTCCCAGGGGAATCGGATTCAGCATCATTTTTAGATGAGACTTGCAATTCTTCTCATGAATGAAATTTTTTCTTTTTAAGCAAGAGATACTTAATTGAATGTAATTAAATCAGTCTACAATCAACACAGGTTTTAGTAGCGAAGTACTCCTTGATGAGTTTCATAGAGTTGTGTTAGTGAAAAGCACATGAGAAAAGCAATGGCCCCAGCTCCTAGGTACACATGGCAATTTCCTCATCAGCAGGAATCTGGATAACATTCATGAACAACATTCTGATACTTTTGGATTTTGTTGGGATTTATTTTGTCTGTCTAGGTCAAATGAGACTGATATATATTTAAAAATTCTTCTGATTAACATTACTGCACGTATTTATGAACAGCACCTTTGCAACCTCTTTTATTCTGACTTCAGCTACAGAAGAGCCTTACTGACTTGTACTTTGATACTTAGTAATAGTCACCAAAAGACTGATGTAATTTTCATTATACTAACTCGATAGGAATCATTTAGCAGGCACAAATCTGTCCCTAGTTTTTAAAGCAGATATGCAAAACCTTAATGCTGCTATGGATTCATATAAGTTAACACATCTCCACTTAGTGCCTGATTTGGATGTTGTTTGAGGTCAGGATTTATATTGGATGGAATCAGTGACATTCAACAGAAAAATCTGAGTATTTGAACAGAAATAAAGTAGACTCCAATTTCAATAATCTAAACTTAAACCTGATTTCCAGAGCAACACAGCATTTATGTTGTTTAATATCACTGCTCTTTGAAAGATGACAATGGCTTTTTGTCTGCTTTGCATACATCTATCCTGCTCACTGCACATTTGGAATATATGCATTTATTCCTTTCCAGACACCCAGGACAGGCTGCAAAGCCTCTGTAAGTGTTCCTACTGAATTGTTATCTGTGTGGATAGTTACAGGAACAAGACTACAATATAAGCTGGTCACCTTTGAAATATTTTGAGGTCAGCTCAAGAAATAACCAAAATCAAGGTTAACAGTCCCCAGCTTGGTAAATCACTTCGAGATTTCTGGAGCCTTCCTAAGCATCAATTTCTTGTAGCCAAGTCTGCCTGTAACTTTTAATTTGTTTTAGCAAAAGCAGCTCTCTGGTCGTGCTTTACCTTATTTTCCTTCTAGTGAATATTCACCAGAAGAGACCCCATAGGCACGAGGATAAATCATGCAAGCTTGGAGAACACTGCCTGGTGTGAGGACAGTTACTGCCAGTAAATACCAGTTTAGTGAGCTTTGAAGTGAGAACTACACGCAATACACAGAGAGTTTGGCTTTATGTGACGAATTGCAACACAGCAGCATATTCTCAACTAAATCACACCATGGCCCTTCACACTACATCAACAAAACTGGAGAGAAGGATAACATTTGGGATTCTGTTCAGAACTCCCACCCTGGCTCTCTTTAGAGGCACTGTATAACAACTTTGAAACTACTGATCCATTCTCACCTTAAGGCAGTTTTCCTACAATTCTGGTTTTATGGTGGCACTAAAGTCTCCATGTACCAGCAGCTTCCACTAGTGTGGAAGTTTTATGATCAAGTGAGAAAAGTGCTGATACACAAAATTACTGTAGGTTTAGCACCTGCTAAATTGGCCCTGCTGTATCTGAAGCTGATCTGAGTCCATAGACTGGGGAAATTGAAAGTAGTAATATGACAGGTTTGATTGATTTAAGCACTAGGCTGATTTCAGCACTGATGAACTGATCATAGTTTCCCTCTTCCCTACCCAAGAATGGCTTTGTTTTCCTAAAATGACTTTCAGACTTTAGGTTGGCTGCAAATATGAGCATTCCAGAGCAATTTTACTCTTTGTTTCTTTTCAACAGTCAAGCATCTTTTCTTATGGACCCTTTCCTAAACCTAACATCAGGTCACTTATGCAAGTATTTAATTTTGTTTACACGGTTTTTCCCTTTCAGTAAATTTATGAATTATTTTGACAGTTTTGTAATTCAGACACTTCAAAAAGTATTTTTATTAATATGCCCTGAAAAAGGCCATGGCATTTACAAAGATAAGAGAAAAAGTTACACTTCCATTAATTTAATAATTATTGCTGCCACTAGTTTCTTAGAGAACTGTTTTTATCAGAAGGATAAAAGATATTTCAACAAACTACATATAACCAGGTACTTTTAGAGATTTTGTGATTGCATACAAAAGCTCCATCAACTGCAGTTACAGAAATATGTGGGAAACAGGGTATAAGTTTTCAAATATGTCTTTTTGAACAAATCCAAGAGCTTTACTTCAGGAAAATCAGATCAACACTTCAGTCAGAATAAATTCCAAGAAAATAAAAAGAAGTCCTGAATAATGATATGATCTCAAAATGGACCCACATTGAACTGATTAAATCAGCATAATAAAGCATTAAAATATCCCTTTTAAAACCTGAATTTGCCTTAAATGAGGTTAGCAGCAAACAAAGATCCAGGAATTACCCCTAGAAAAAGAGCCCTAAGGTGAAAAAATGCTTAAAGAACCGGCGTACAGCTACTTTAGAAGGAAAGAGTTCCAAGTGTGCCCAGCAGGGTTGTGGGGGCTGCCCATAAAATCCATGCAGGATTTTATAAAATATATATATATATAAAAATAAATAAATATGAAAAATAAATAAATAAAATGAAATAAAAATGCAGGACCAGCTCTCCCTGCCCGGCTGGGGCAGGTGCTCTCCAGCCGCACACAGCTCCAGGCAGCACCGCTGCTGCTGCAGCACAGCTCAGCCCATGCAGCAGCAGCAATCTGGTACAGCTGTGTGTTACACTGTGTCCCCACTCCCACCCAAACATCCCTAGATCGCTCCTTAGTGGGTTACTGAGCACAGGATCTTTGGAGCGGAATCATGAGAAGGCTTAAGAGGGTAAGAAAGCAGGACTCTTGCTTTTTTTAACAGTAAACTTTCAGCTCCTTGAAAACATTTTACTACTTTATGCTAAAGCCCTTGGGAGAGGATGCTCAGGTAGTTCATTTATAGAATCAAGAAGAATTTAAATAAATAAATAAATAAATAAATAAATAAATAAATAAATAAATAAATAAATAAATAAATAAATAAATAAATAAATAAATAAATAAATAAATAAATAAATAAATAAATAAATAAATAAATAAATAAATAAATAAATAAATAAATAAATAAATAAATAAATAAATAAATAAATAAATAAATAAATAAATAAATAAATAAATAAATAAATAAATAAATAAATAAATAAATAAATAAATAAATAAATAAATAAATAAATAAATAAATAAATAAATAAATAAATAAATAAATAAATAAATAAATAAATAAATAAATAAATAAATAAATAAATAAATAAATAAATAAATAAATAAATAAATAAATAAATAAATAAATAAATAAATAAATAAATAAATAAATAAATAAATAAATAAATAAATAAATAAATAAATAAATAAATAAATAAATAAATAAATAAATAAATAAATAAATAAATAAATAAATAAATAAATAAATAAATAAATAAATAAATAAATAAATAAATAAATAAATAAATAAATAAATAAATAAATAAATAAATAAATAAATAAATAAATAAATAAATAAATAAATAAATAAATAAATAAATAAATAAATAAATAAATAAATAAATAAATAAATAAATAAATATTCCAGACTGTTGCCTACGTAGCCTTTCTGAGAAAATTGTTTTCTTTATGTACCAAGACTTTTCCCACACTTTAATATCAACAAATGGTTTGTTTTCATGGAGGAGGAGAGAGTTGACAGACTGTTGGCCTGACCAGTGTGTTGGAGGGGTGGCAACTCCATCCTCCTGATCCATTTGGAATTCTATAAAATGTCAAAGACGCAAATAAAGTTCCTTCTTTTCCAGCACGACTCAGCGTGTAGGAGCAATTCTTTCCTGTCTCCGTTCCACATCCAGAGTGCAGAAAAGATCTCACAAACGTTTATCTCAAATAGTGCCTGCTCCACCTGTGTTTGACAGAGGGTCCTGGAAGTTTTTGGGTCTGCCTGGAGCACTACGTGTAATGAGGTAGGTGTTACCAACACCTTTTTACAGCAGAACCATCTGCAGGGTGGCAGTGCAGACCCAGCGAGAGCAGAACAGCTTTAGAGCAGCTGGGACACCTTGCCCATGGGCACGGAGTGCTTATCTCCCTAAAAACCACCGCGTTTCCCTGCTGAAATAAAATCATTGTCAGTACTTTAACGATCAGAAATAGAGGCAGCACCATGTGGAAAGCTGACTGCGAGGCAAAAGCTGCACGTTTGTGCCAGGCAATAATGCAGCACCATAATCAGAGAATCATCCTCCCTCAGCCTGCAGCCTCACCCCGCGGTGCTGGAGCTGTAACCTGCGCCAGAAGGATTTACACAGACGCACCCCAGCGTGGTTCTCTCGCCATAACACAGGCACTAAAACTTCCTCTGCTCTCCACTGACTCGGACGTTTATCCCAGACAGAGACATAGATCAAAACCCTGTAAAACCCAGAAGACTACGGAGAGCAGGCACCATACTCATATAATTCTTCATAAGTGGCAGAGCTGCCAAATCCTACCTAGCACAGTTCCAGCACTGCTCTGAGATTAGCATGAGGCTGAGTGAGATGCATCTGCATTTTTTTAATTCCCGTTTTTTAAAACCAAACCATAAAGAAATCTTTTTCTAGCTTTATTAAATCAAATGTACATGCAGGGAAAATAAAAGTACAGATGCATCATTTGAATACACAAATACAGTTTCCACAGAGAACTGTGAATCAGGTTTCTTCTGCTGTTATAATTTACAATTACTTATCACGTTAGCTCCTAATTGTCTTTTCAGAGTGCACTCAATTACAAAATTAGAATCGTTATCTTCCTGTAACAGCCACCTTCTAGACAGATCCACATAAAATGTGCAAATTGGCTAGAAGAATATTTTTCCTTATAATGTTCCTGTTCACCAAAAGGTTGTCCTAAATCCAAGCTTAAGTATGTTTTTGTTTTGCTGCTGAAGAAAGCAAGCCAACTGCTTTCTGGAAGCGGCTTATTAGCCATTTGCCTATACAGAGACCAGGTAGCATCATGGATTAATTCTTTTACACAAAATCATAATTTTGCCTTATTTTTTTTAAGACCAGCTTTTGGCAGTAAGGCATTCTCAATATCCCCCAGCAATCATTCACTCTAAATGACAGAGGAAGAAACAAACATTTCCTATTTCATCTTTCCCCCGTCTCTTTTTAAAAGCAGGGGGAAATTCTCAAGGTTTTGTTCAAGCCCCTTGTTTTATGGATATGGTCGTCCACTTCAAAAGGGCTGAAACAATTAGCAAAAATCACTTCCTGCGTTGACTGAAGCATTAATAGATACTTCTGACATACCATTGACTCATGCCTGGCAGGAGGGTAAAACAAAAGCACACCAAAATCCTCCCCTCTTTTGAAGGAGGTTGTTTTCCCCAGCTAATCAAACAGGATGAAGAGGCTGCCAAGGCCCAGGGCTGGATGCTTTGCAGCTTTAAACACGTCTCAAATACACTGCACGTATTGTGATCGAGAAAATAAAACCTGAGCACATTTCAAAGTCTGCCAGGATCAAATCTATGTTTCATCCAAAGCAGAAAAACTTTGACATCCAACAAATTCAAGTGGTAATAGCCTGTGAAAAAGGACAGTTAAATATTAATGCCTGTACAAATAACAGACCTCATTCACTTGGAGTGCCATTTATTTCCCTCTTCCATGCTCTCCTGAATGTATTTGCATTTTCTTCTTGGAGTAGACCTAAGTAAGGCTTTCCACCCCAACTCATAAAATAGTTCACTGCAGCCCAGTTTTTCACATCTCTCCATTGACATAAACGTGAACACTCAGGCACAAGGGGCTGAGTGCCAGCACTGCATCAGAGCTGTGTAAAAGGAGTCTGCACACACCTGCAGATTTGCACAGGGGTGTTAGCTCCCCTGATGTGGGAGCCCCTGTTCCTTGCTCAGACTCTGTCTGGACACAGCTCCCAGGGGAGAGATCCTCCCTGCCCTCTGGGACAGGCTCAGGGCTGCACATGTCCATGCACCAGCTGGATAAACTGTTCAGTGGTGGAACTGGGGCTCCATCACCTCTGCTTGAAGAATTTGTAGCCTCATCCCAGTCCGCAGGAGAGAAGTCTGTCACTGTTGGACACAAGAAAAAGATGAAAGACTCCAAGTGTTTTTAGAAGGCATAGAGAGCTTTATTGTCTAATTCTTCCTACTTTTTATAAGGTGTTCCAATACAGACTTAACATCATTGGTGAACAGGAACAACACCTCTCTAATCCCATTGGTTAAACTAGAGAAACAGAACCAGAAAGGCGAAAACACCACCTGGAGAGATTGTTATGATATTGTTGAGATACTGTTATGAGAAATGATCATTGTTTTGCCAGATTGTTTTGAGAAGAAGCTCTCCCAAGAAACTTTTCCCCTGGGAAAAGATCAGCAGCTGCTAGCAAGCTAAAATCTCTCAGGCTCAGAAATAGCAGGCCCACAGAAGTCTACTTCTATCAATGCCTGAAAGGAGCCCGCACAGAGAGCTCCAAAGCACAGAGAGTTCCCCAGCACAGAGTTCCTGCCTGACACCACAGTGCATTGTATTTGGTATTTATACTCAGTGTAAAATCACCAAAGGGTATTGTGTCCAGATTTAAGGATCAATCTCCAAGCAGCATCAATTTTTCAACATCACTTTTTTGGTTGCTTATCTCAAAAGCTTCCCGTGGACAAAGTGTTTTGGGAAAGATTGGAATGAAGAAAGATGGGTTATTTATGCACCAGTTCAAAGTCAGTGGAGTCTCTCACTGGACTTCATATTTTTAACAGCGAAGAAATGGGGCAAAGGGAGTTTTAGGATGGTACACACAGCTAAGTAGCATAATTCTGTCAGTCTGGCACTGTGCGTTGCAAGAAAGGCATGAGAAAGATGAGTGGAGCAGACAGCAGAACTGCAACTCTAAATGACAGGAAATACATTGGAAAGAAGGAAAAATTCTACAGTTTCAAGTGAGTCAAAATTTTAGTAACTTTCAGATATGAGCAGAACTCCCTAAGAAAGCCCAGAGTTGTGTTTGGGTAATCCTTCATTAGTACATATTTAACCCCCTTTCCAGCCTTTACTTTCCATGACATTTTTGCCATTTTGTAATTTCAAGGTAGCTGCATAAATTTGCATACATTTAAGGTAAGTGGTTAATCATTATTAATTCCATTGGTATTCTCAGTGCTAACAGTAACCATTATTAACCTATTTGACAATATTGCAGATTCCTTTAGCATTAATGTGATTGTAATATGTAAATCCATAGGAATTCAATTGTAAATTACCATTATTCAATGTACTTAGCTTCAATGCATAATTCTGCAATTTGTGCAGAAGGAAATTACATGTTGACTCATAAGACGTAACTTTTCAGGGCTTCATAAAACCAAATGTGGACAATTTGTACCTATAATTATATTAAAATGCAAGTGAAATATATAATGCAGCTACATTAAAGGAAATATATTGCTTATATCCTTTGCCATGTTGCTTAGAGGAAAATGCTTCATATTAAACTAGCTCTTTGCATCAGCTACTCACGTAACACAGATTTACTTAAAAGCCAGCAATATGCCAACAGGAGTAAAGGCCTTAATCTAAAGAATATTAAAGAGGAAGTTTTGACAATTTGAGTTTTAAACATATTGCTTTTCAATCTAATATAAAAACCTTCAAGGGCCTGTTCCAAAGTCAGTCCCTGGCTTCAGGGTACATTGGATGACATCCTGGCAAAATCCTTCCCTTGCGGGGAAGTCCCACAAGGAGCAGCTGAGGACACTTGGTCTGTCCAGCCTGGAGCAGACTGAGGTCAGAGCTCTCCTGGGGCTGCAGCTCCAATCTCTGCTCCCCGTGAAAGGAGCCGAGGGAACGGCTGGAGCTGTGCCAGGGGAGGGTCAGGCTGGAGATCAGGAGAAAATTCTTCCCCCAGAGGGTGTTTGGGCAGGGGAGCAGGCTCCCCAGGGCAATGGTCACGGCACCAGCCCGACAGAGCTCTCAGGGACAGGGTGGGATTGTTCAGGCGCCTGTGCAGGGCCAGGGGTTGGACTCTACACTCCTCATGAGTCCCCTTCCAGCTCAAGATGTTCTGTGATTTACACAGACAGCACATCCTTCTGAAAGTCCAAGAGACTTCACAGCACTTGGTCCAGGACCTCAAAGAAGGAGAACAATTTGAACCCGCTCTCACCCTGGAGACAGAAATCCACTCAAGAGCTGACCCCATTGTTTCTATGGGCTTTTTATGAAGCTACTGGAGGAAGTCAGACAATATATGGCATCAAAATGTCAATCATGTTCAACCAAGATTTCATTCTCTGCTCTCAGGAGTGTCATTGAGTTCAAACAGAGCTCTGTGAAATGATCAGAATTTTATCTACACGCTTTACAGGGAGTGATCTTTTCAAGTTATTCACTTGAGTAATTTCATTGATGTTTAAATTTAATGGAATTGCTCACATATACATTGGAGGTTTGCAAGTTAGTAGTCAGTAAAAAAAAAATCCAAACTTTTATCAATGAAGTTCAGATAAGAACTTTAGAAAAGAAAAATTTTTGCTCCAGGCTGTGCAGTGACATAAAATTGGGCTGAAAATTTCATGAGAAGAGGCTTTTATGGTCTGCTCACTTTAGCCAGAAATATTGCAAGAACAATTTCTGATGATGAAGACTAGAGCTGTGAACTCAATATTCTGCTCTTCTGGGCACAAGGTTCATTTGAAATTCTAGAAATAGAGGGAATTAAAAGAAAGTTATTCTTGGATTTATCACCTCAGGATTTTTTAGGGCCAACTCATGAACCCATTCCAGATGGAAGTTAAATTTACATCTGTCAATAACCAAGTTTCAGAACATGGAATTAGTTCTCGGTTAAATAATCTTTGAGCCAAGGAGGACTGAAGCCTGATCATGCTCTTAACAGAAAAACACCATGCTTCCTAGCAAGTTAACAATTTCTTCCTCTTCCTAGAATTCATTCCATTCCCCCTGGTGTTTGTCCAAGCTCTCAGCTGTAGTTTTACTCAGTAAAATGGAGTACACAAACAAGAGGTGCATCTCTGATAATACATGCAACAGACCCTTGCCATCAAGGCAGAGGTCCACAGGTGTTGGGACAGTCACGCTGTAACATTCCATCCCCCAGCAAAGGCTGGGGAGGAGATCACAGCCCAAAATCGCTGTGCACACCCTGAGCCAGTCCTGCAGGGCTGGAACAACGTCACAGCTCCTCCTTCCATCCTCCTGCTGGCACTGTGTGCGCATGGATCAGTACCTGCATCCTACAGGTGACACAAATCCGTGTTCTGCCTTCCTGTGTCTGCATCCAGCCCAGTGATTGAAGGAGAGCAGGGACTCGGTGATCTCACTACACAAAAAGGATATAATTGGGCTCAGTACATTCCTAAATTAATCCGGCATTTCAGGGTGGCATTCCTTGTGCTGCAGCAGACATTCAGCACCCTCACATCTATCAGTACAATTGTAGCAAATGCCAAAGTGTACTTTGCCTTTTCTGCAGCAATAGTCTGCTTTACCCTTCTCTCTTCTTTTAATGACTGCAGGGACGTCAGGTGTTCTTCAACCTTTATAGGCAACAAAGCACCAAGCCCACAATTGGCTCAAAACCTTTCTGTTGTGCCTGCAGCTACAGCTGTCCAAGGGAGATTTTCGTCATTTTGGTCTCAAGTTCTTTGAATTATTGATGGCAAAGACAGTCATACAATATTTAGTAGATTTAGCTACCTCCAGACTGTGTAAAGTTTTAATCCTTCCTCCTCCATTTATAGCACACAGACGCACACAGACAAGAAAAACCAAGCAGCTTAACATTTCTTCAGCTGCAAACTGTGTCTATTAGTTGGCATTGCTGCAGCCTTAAGGAGCAAGCACAGAGCTGTGCAACAGAGCTTCTTAAGGAAAAGGATGTGCTGAAGTTTGCTACCTACAGAACTGAACATTTGACAGGTCTAAGAAACAGAAGGGCAAGAAATTCCCCAGAGAGAGGGAGAGAGAGAGAGAGTGGGATGGATGATGCACTGGCTTCCCTGTTTCTGCTGATCACCTCTTGATATCACGTTGGCTTAGCTGCAGGACTGAGAGCAGCTTCCCTCAAAATGAAAGGGGAAAGGGAAAGCATTAAAGCTCAGCGAGTTCTCTGCAAGTGTGTTAGAAAAGTGGAAGCAGAGTGAGGCTGGATTGTAGATTATTCGACACGCACACATTTTGCCACAGGGAATTATCTTCCCATAGAACTGGCAGCTCTTTTGGTCTTCACTTCAATAGCCCCATTGGGAGGCTTTTAACACTGACTTCTTTCCCCTCCAAGAAGCAGAGCAAAGCTGGAGCAGTGAGGGCTGTTTGAGCCTGTTCCCACTGACGTTAATGGTAAGCCCCACATTGCTTGCTCATGTCAACAGTTTTAAAATAAGGATCAGCCAGTGTTAAATACTGATCACTGTGTAAACCTGAGAAAAATGTTAACATTCACAGGAAGCCGAGGGTAATGTTTGGTTTTTCTACCCTATTAGGTTGCCCTTTCAACTTTCAGAATTTGTATTCACTGTTTATCTTTCTGGCTCAGCCAAAGCCTTCCTTCCCAGTTGCCTGGGAAAAATGCATGCCACAAATTATCCTTACCTTCTTCTTTCCCCCCATCTTTACCCATTCCTATTGTAAGTATTATTGAAAAGAAAAAGGAAAAAAAAAAAAAAAAAGCCATGACTCTGGGGTTGATAGATTTTGCAGAATGATCAGGTTGGTCTTGTCAGCACAGACTGCAGCTGCCAAGCTCACTGATCATACAATTCAGCTCAGGAGCACTACACCCAAATCTCCCCCACAATTTTAGGCCCATTTGTTTTTAAAAGGGCCAGATTTGATCATCTGAAATGGGCCAGCAAGCCATAGTCAGAGACAAGGACTCTTCCCTCCTACTGCAAATCCATAAACTGTGTCTCCACAGCAGCAATGGTGGTCAGAGCCCATCCCCTCACAAACATCTTCTGAAGGAAACCCTACTGGAAGGGCCTTTGAGGCTGAAAAGGCAAAGGAAAGGATCAAATGAAAAAACATCAAGGGCCTGATCTAGAAGACAGGAGCTGCTTTTGAACAAGAGGGTGACAGGAAAAATCATTTGCACCAGATTCATAACAAAGGGATGTTCAGGTGTGACTCACCTCTGGCAATGCCTATCTAAGTAAAGGAAACAAGCTGAATATGAGAACTCAAAATCAAAACACGGAAAAAGTTAAAGTAGAAATCGAGTTAATTTGGTTTACAGCTCTCCCAGGCTGAATTCAGCCATAACTGTATACTTTCACAAATAAAAGACAATGTAAAGGACAAGAAAGGGCTAAAATAATTCATCCATGCACATGAATTAAATTGCTTCAGTGGTTCTTTGCTTCACTGAAACCAGTTGGACACACGTCCTTGCTGAAGCAAGCAGAGTCCAGCTCACTCCCACTGCTCTTCCTATGGCTCCAACATGCATAATACATGTGCCTCTGACAGCTTCTCCCAGTCACACAACTGTGTGTCCTCATTTATTAGGACACAGAGGCTTGAGCTGGGACTGGGAGTCAAGAGCCACAGGGTCCATGGCTAATTACCCTGTTAAAACAGACCCAAGAGTGCAAAGGAAGATTAACTTCTCTGCTTGAAATGAAGATCTGCTTGTAATTATCTTCAGTGTTGTTTCCTACTTCACTTGTTCATCTCCCAGTATATTTTCAATTACATCCAAGAACTACAATAAAACAACATTTTATTGCTAAGCCAAGCACTCCAAAATTAAGAATTGCCAGAATTAGAACTGCCCATGCAACTTCAGTTTGGCCCCACCATATATATGAATGGTTCTAATTACATGATCACATAATATTTTATCCACAGGACCCTTGATTAATTTGCATTCTGAACACACTGCTGGAGACTTTGGAGCTATTAAAAATAATAATAAAAAAAACCCCAACATTTTTTATATACCAGCTCATACATAGTTCTGAAAAACAGAAAAAAAACTATTTCAAGACAGTATTTAACCTCATGTTTCTATATATTTGGGGAAAGAAGTGTAACAGCTGTGACTGCCACAAGATAGTCACCCACTGATGTGAAAGAGGGTCAGAGCAGATAATTGATACTCTTTTGGCACACATCTACAGACTGTACAGCATCACTTGATGAGGAGCCATCTTACGACAAGCCAGGAATTGAACCCTCTTCTTCACCTCCCAGCACAGGAGAGGGTTCCCCTGGAGCCATCCACGCACCAAGTCAAAGGGAACAATTTCCTAATGCTGCCACTGAAATTGGTTCAGCCCAGTGGTTATGCACAGCAGCCTCACACACAGTGCCCTACCCAACAGCTCAGCAGAAAACCTGCAAGTTCCTCAAAAACTGCTCAGAAACAGAACCTGCAGTGCTTTTCCAGACTCTCTCAAAGACTCAAGGAAGTGGGACAGTCTATGATACTTATGCCCAAAAGCCCTTTAATTGACTGGAGTAAGAATTCTGGTGCGCACACACTGCTCTGTGGTTTCTGACAACTCATCCATGTCATCTCCTGCCGGCTCGAGGGAGCTCCCTCTGCGTGCCCAGCCATGCCCCAAGCTGGACTCAGCTGCACATCTTCCCTTTTGGGGGATTAGCTCTGGGCTGTCACAACCCTACACACAGACTGTGAAACCCTCTATCACCTTGTGCTGTATTGATAAAGCCTGATGAAATTGGTTCCTGATAAAAATGGGTTATTTCTATTAAGTAACATTTTTAAGCCCTAACCATTTGATGGTTTTTTCTCATTTTAAGCCAGCACGTGCATTCATTGTAGCAACAAAAACACCAGGGGCAAATTGCATATATATCATCTTTTGTTTTCCATGGGGACGTGGCATAGACATTTGGACAGCTTGTATAATGACAATAAAAACCTTGAATGCAAGTTTCTCATCTAGGGCTAATCCAAATGCCAGCTGGATCAATTACCACTGGCCACAAGAATTTTCTTGCTTAACTGCAAAGGAGTCCACGCTGTTCCCTCTTCTGAAATAAGTCTTAGGCAGATATTTATAACTTGTGGCACACTGTCTACGTGCCTGGGAGCTTCTCAGTTTGTTTTACTGGCATTGTTAAATATAGTTTTCTCTGTTCATAAAACATCTAAAATAGATTCTCAGAAATATAAGTAAAGAGGGTAGAGCTTTGTCATCTTTCCAGCCCACAAGGTGCTCATTTGCTCTTTATGTGGAGGAACAAAAGAGGTTTACAATGAAAACAAACAGTGAAATTATACAGAAATTGCAACAAGGAATGTCAAGAGCAGCTAGTGCTAATGAGATAGGAATAGAAACTTTTCCTAAGGTAACATCTAAATTGTTCTTATAAAATACATAAACTAGTGTAAAACTGTATTCTTTAAATATGCAATTCTTTAAAAGTATTTCAAGAGTTAAAAAAACACATTGAAAAGGTTGCAATGATGCAGATACAAAAGCCACAAAAGTTCCATACTCACTCTACACTCAGATGACCTTTGATTCTTTGTTCTACTATAGGTATATTATAAAATAAATTTCATTCCATAATGCTGAAATAAGAGCTCCAAAATTCAGAAGAAAGTACAAAAGAGGCCAAAACAGATTTCCATTTGGATTCAATTCCAATTATACTCTTCTGGGCAGTTTCCTCCCTATTATTTTTAATTAGCTCCTCTGACACCGTAAATCATACACAATAGTAAGGGNCCTGACAGAGCTCTGAAAGGACGCTGCTCCACTCCACACCCTAAAGCAACCAGCAAAGCTCCTGCCATCAGAAACCAGGGTGTGCAGGAGCAGTAGCAGCGCTGCAAAGACAGGTCCTGATGAGTTACTGATGTCAGCTCTTCCCATTCAGATTAGTGAACATTTTACCCTCTAGCATTGCTCTAACATTATTATTCTGTTGCTGCGGTTCAGCAGAATGACATCAACGCTTTTCCTCGCAAAACGGATTTTCCTTTCTTTGGTTATTTAGGAAGGTATGACCCAAAACATACCAACACAAGAAAGAATAGTTTTCAGGCTGGTCAAGCAAGCACTGGTGGGTAATTAAAAGTACAGCTGCGTTTGAAATAGCAGGTGACTGGGGAGGGAAGCAAGAAGTTTACATTTAATGGCTTCTAAGCTTGAAAGGTAGAGGCAAGATGAAAGAAAAATCCAATTTACTGTAATTATAAAACTATAACCTATGAGTGAGCATCTTCACTATACTACTCTTAACTAAAACATTGCCTAATTAATTACACAGCTACCAGATGAATAATGTTCAACTGCACTCCCTTCAGGCCTAGAGCACACGGCAGCTTGGGAATCATGTGAGGCTCTTTGATTGAATCAGACAAAGGTTAATGCCATCCTGAGGGAGTTTTGAGCACATTATCCATAGGATAAATGATTCTGAACTGGCACATGACTCTCCCACCTTATTTTACTGGCTGTCTTAGAGTAGATGACTAAAATAAATAGTTATAAGAAGAAATTCTTCAGGTGAGACAATGCAGCATTCTATTTCTAACCAACCAGTGGCTGCTCTGACAAGAGCTATTTTTCTCCTCCTTTCCCCACCAGTGAAGCCACAGCTTTATCCTTTGTTTTGAGTCAGGCTACTTACTCTCTGTGGCTCCCAGCAGTAAAGATTTTGGATGCAGGAGAAAGATTTTTGTATTTTGAAAGATATTTTTGTACCTTGAAAGTTAAAGACTC